>CM035842.1:260074971-260299814 GCA_020510985.1 Pholidichthys leucotaenia | reverse complement strand
GGCCGCGACCGCCCCAGCAGAAGCGGGCGCCGCAGCGGCATCCGCCGCACCACATGTAGCGCTACCCTCCGGACCACCAGAAACAGCGGCGTCACCTTTCTTACCGCCAGTGCTCTTTGTGTTCGCCTTTTCAGGACATGACCTAATAAGATGGCCTTCTGCGCCACACGCAAAACACTTCATGGTTTCAGATGTTGCAAACACCAAGTAGCTAAAGCCGTCAATCCTGAAATTAAAAGACGCGTTCAGTTCAGCAGAGCTGTCTTTCAACACCATGAAACACTGCCTCCTATGACATACAACATGCTTCAGCAGGGGTGATTTACTACCCAGAGAGACCATTCTGATAGGGGACACAACCTGGCCAAAACGGGACAACTCTCTAATCAGCTGATCATTTTTAACGAAAGGAGGAGCGTTTGAGATGGTGATCCTCCTAGACGGGTTCGCCAGCGGTAAAACGGGAGTAAAAGTGTCACCTAGGACCACTCCCTGTGCCACCACCTGATCAGCTTTTTCAGTCGAATCCAGAAAGATCACAATTGCGCTGTTCATCCTCGATGCTGATTTTATGCTGCCATGCCCAACCACCTGTCCTACAGCGAGGCTGGCCTCCTCCACAGAACAGGGAACTGTCGGGAGGATTCTCACGCCATGACGCCGGGTTAAGCGCTCAAACTCCACACCACCATCAATCACCGGCATGATGCCGGCCGGGAAAAACCGGCAGCAGAAGCTACCGTTCCCCAACACACTCACTCCAACACTCACACCCCAGCACACACACACTCAACCCACTATATTAAACACACACACCTCAAACACACAAGATAGAGAAAAAGTTAGAAAATACAAAGTTTAAAGTACTCACTCGACACCACTCCACACCCCTGCTCCCACAAACGCCCACGCATGCGCACGAGAGAGAGAGAGAGAGAGAGAGAGAGAGAAAGAGACAGAGAGAGATTTTGATTTTTAAAAGATCTTTAATAAACACACTTGTCCATCAGTCAATACAATTTCTATATCATGCTATGTTACACAGAAAATTAATCCCCCAAAAAACGCCCAAAAAAAAGCTGTCCATCATGAACTGAACAGAGGACATTCTCCAGGGACCAGAGGGTCCTGAAACCTTCCACATCCCCATTCCCCATAAAAAACTGAAAGTCCAGCCTGATTCTGGCTTTAAGTAGCCTCACAAATAAAATTTTGACATCAACATCATTCTCAACATTTTCAAGTTTTCTTCTCCGGCTTACATAGATAGCCAACTTTGCCTGCCCTAAAACAAAGTTCAGTAGTTGACACTTCTGCTTAAAACGACGATTGTACATAAAACCACAAATGAAAACCTGCTTAGAGAAAACTTCCTTAAAAATATGAAAAAGTTTTGTGAGAAGTTCAAAGAGGCCACTCAGGCGCTGACATTCAATAAAACAATGAAAAACAGTCTCCCTAGAGGAACAAAAAACACACTGATCACTGACACTGCTGTTAATCACAGAAACAAAAGCATTGACAGCTATAATACCATGCAGGACCCTCCACTGTAAGTCTCCATGCCTCTTAGGGAGAGGGGCTTTGTAAAGAGCCCTCCAGGCAGGCCGATGCCCTTTTCCTAGTTTAAAATAGGCTCTCCAAGGAGTGTCCACACAGGTGTTCAATCGGTCCTTGTTGAGTGCCATCACCACCAGTCTGTAGAGTGCCTTACCACTGGCTCCTCCAAAGTCCACACCAGTGGGAGCACAGAATGCCAGTAAGGAGCAAGGAGCGACGTCAAAGTCCATATAGAGCGTGAGAGAGGGAAAGGGGTCAGTGCTTTCTGGCTGCAGCGTGCCATTGCTAAAGTCCAAGAGTAGGGAGTGCTCAAGTCCATGAAGCTCCTGTTTCCAGTGTGCAAGAAGACCATCGATGAAACGATTCGACCTGACACCAAGATGAGCTGCTAAAGCTGAGGCGTTGTTGAGGCCAGGACCAGCCAGTTCCACCACTTGCTTCAGAGTGAGAACGTTCCTGGAACACAGCCTATCAAGGAAGGTCCTTCCAACTCCCGGCAGGACACCAAGGCGACCACCAAAAACCAGCGGCTCCCTCAACAACCAGTAGAGGGAATCGCATGGCCCTCTTTGTTTTTTAAAAAGAGTCCACACTGAAAAGAGACTGCGGTAAAAACTGGGTAAAGACAGTGCATTAGAGTTCTTAAAATCCATTAAAAACACAGGGAGGTCTAGCCCAAGCCCAAGGACTCTCTGTAAAATAACACAGGCCAAAGGCCTCCATACCAGGTCCTGGGGGCCCGTCAGCAGTCTCTGTATGAAAGTCAGTCTAAAAGCAGCACCTCTACTAGCTAAATGAATCACTCCTTGCCCCCCCTCCTCTTTGGGAAGAAATAACAGGGCTTGAGGAACCCAGTGGAGTCCACCCCCCCCAAAAAAGTCCACCAAAACAGACTGAATTTTGGACAACAAACCAGCAGGGGGGTCCATGCACATGAGGCGGTGCCACAGGGATGAGGAAACAAGATTATTTAAAATAAGCACTCTTCCTCTAAAAGATATTCTTGGCATTAGCCACTTCCATTTGTTTAGTCTCCCGTTAATTTTCTCTATGACCCCATCCCAATTTTTTTGCTCAAACTGCTGATTTCCAATAAAGACACCAAGATACTTAAAACCTCCTTTTTTCCAAATCAACCCACCAGGCAGCGTAAGCTGATTTTCTAGTTTCTCCCCCACCATCAGAGCCTCGCTTTTTCCCCAGTTTATTTTTGCAGAGGAAAGTTGGCCAAAAAGATTGACACTCCTAACCAGAACGTCAATGTCACTCTGCTTATTTAGCAGAATGACTACATCATCTGCATAGGCCGACAGCTTGAACGTGGTGTCACAGCCAGGAAAAGTAACTCCTGATAGATCCCTTCTCAGGCAGTGAAGCAAAGGCTCTATGGCGAGGGAGTACAGCATCCCTGAGAGAGGGCAGCCCTGCCGAACCCCCCTCTGGACTTTTAAAGGGGCAGACAGGCCCCCATTTATCTTCAGCACACTCTCAATGTCACTGTACAAGACCCGTATCCTGGCTATGAAGCCTGGGCTGAACCCAAAAGCTGTTAAAACTGTCCATAAATATTGGTGTTCAACCCGATCAAACGCCTTTTCCTGGTCAATTGAAATCAAACCAGTTTCTACCGCCAATGAACCAGAGACCTCCAAAATATCCCGAATTAAAGTGACGTTGTCACTAATCAGCCTGCCAGGCACACAGTAAGTCTGGTCTACATGAATGAGCTCGCTCATCACCTTTCTCAGTCTTCGGGCCAGAGCTTTTGAGAGAATCTTATAGTCTGTGCAGAGCAGAGAGACTGGCCTCCAGTTCTTTAGGCTCTGGAGGTCCCCCTTTTTCGGCAACAGTGTGATGATGGCCCTCCTGCAGGTCGTGGGTAGGGTCCCCCTTTCCAAGCTATCTTGGAGAACCTCCAGCAGGTCTGGACCAAGCAGGGGCCAGAATTCCTTAAAAAAGTCCACAGAGAGACCATCTATGCCTGGTGATTTTCCATTCTGGAGGCTCATTAGCGCCGTATGCAGCTCAGACAGAGACAGTGGAGCATCCAAGCCGGCAACAAGGTCCTCTGAGAGCACTGGAAGACCATCAAGGAAAACCTGGCCCAGTGACGTGTCCTCCCTCCACTCTGCTCTAAACAATTCACTGTAAAAGCTAGCAGCTTGTTTCCTGATCTCTGCTGCTGTGGAGATTGTTCTCCCGTCATCGCCCAACAAGGAGTGAATGAGCTTTCTCTGTCCATTTTTCCCCTCCAGTCCAAAAAAGTACTGGGAGGGCGAGTCCATCAGAGCTACATCCATGTAGCGCGAGCGGACCAGAGCACCCTGTGCGGTGACCCCTAGCAAGCTAGCCAAGGCTGACCTTTTTGACTTAAGAGCCTCTAAGTGCTCCTGTTTTCCGGTAGAACTGAGTAACTCCTCTAGCTCTACCACCTCGGTCTCCAGAACTTTCAAGGATTGGGTCAAGCTACGAGTGACATTTTGAGTGTACTGTTGGCAGAATTGTTTTATCTGTGCCTTACCAAAATCCCACCACATTTGGAGAGAACTAAAAGAAGATTTTTGTTCCCTGTGTGACTTCCATACATCATGAAAAACTCCCTTAAAAAACACATCATTTAAAAGTGTATTATTAAAATGCCAAAAAGCACTCTTACACTTTACATTTTCAATGAAAACAGAACAAATCAGCAGGCAGTGATCAGTGAAACCAACAGGACAGATACAACTATTTTTAAAAACACTCATTTGGTGTTTAAAACCATAGAAACGGTCTAACCTAGCCATAGATAAGAGGTTATCTTTAGCATGGCTCCAGGTGTACTGCCTCTGGTCCCCATGATGTGATCTCCACACATCGGCCATTTCATGTGCCTTCACTAGTTCCCTCAGCCTATTGGCAGAAGCAGGGTGAGGTTCCTGATGGTTCCTGTCCAGTCTGTGGTTTAATGTACAGTTAAAATCACCCCCCAGAAATAAAAAACTATTTGGATTACAGGATCTAACCGTATCTGATAGCATATTAAAGACCCTGATCCTTTCTGCTCTCTGGGTTGGCACATACACGTTTATAAGAACCAAGTTTACATTTTCAAACTGTACCTTTAGCAAGAGTACATGTCCTTTCACCACCTCTTCTACCTCATAAGAGACAGGCACACAACCCCGAGAGAAAAGTACAGCCACCCCTCCACTATTATTGGATTTGTGGCTAAAAAAAATGCAGCCATCCCACTCTTTTCTCCACTGGCACTCAATGTCTACAGTGCTGTGAGTCTCCTGGACCATCAGCACGTCAAGTGCCTTTAAATTAAAAAGCTTGTATAAAGAGGCCCTTTTTACATCATCCCTGGCCCCGTTTATATTAAGAGTGCCAATTCTAAGGTGGGGCATTAAAAAGGATAAAAATAAGGTACAGTAAAAAAACACACACATAGCATAAAAGGGAAGAAACAAACTAAGAGTCAACATGACTGTTAGTAATTTGTGATTTCAGTTTGACAACCAGTTTCTTTAAACGAAAAATTTCCTGATCAGTAAAAGTCTCATTCCCATCATTCAGTTTCATCAGCTTGCGAGCTGATGCCACAAATAACTCCAGATCTGGAAAGTAATTTTCCACTTTCACAGCTCTGCTCCCCTTGGTCACCTGGAGAAATTGCCTAATTTTGGTAAAACAATAGGAGCTTTGCTCCTCCTGCGTCTGCATCATTTCAGACTCAGCTCCACTTTCGTCAGAGACGCTCTCATCTAGTAAATCTAACTTCCCAACCCTACTAGATTTAGCAGAGCTCTGCAAGTTTTCAGCACTTTTTCTTTTTTGTGCAGCTTTAAAAGGATCCTCTTCAACAAAACTACATTCCTGCATTTCTTCGTGAACTGCAACGTTCGTCATGCAGTGTTTGCTCTGTGTGTCCGCTACAGCCTCAAACCGCTCCTCCCCCGCCTGCAAAGTCTGCTCACCCACGTTCCTTCGTTTAACTGCACTCTTACTTACACCCTCCGCCTCTTTACTCCGGGTGACAGGCTCGTCACAATGATCACAGCTGCCGCCAGACAGAAATTTCCCACCATCAATGTTTGGGGGGGCAACTACCGCGCCCGCTGCGGCTACCTCAGCAGAGGCGGCCGCGGCCGCCCCAGCACAAGCGGACGCGGACGCGGACGCGGACACCCCCGCAGAAGTAGAAGCGGACGCGGCCGCAATTGCGGCCACGACCGCCCCAGCAGGAGCGGGCGCCGCAGCGGCATCCGCCACAGCGGCATCCGCCGCACCGCATGTAGCGCTACCCTCCGGACCACCAGAAACAGCGGCGTCACCTTTCTTACCGCCAGTGCTCTTTGTGTTCGCCTTTTCAGGACATGACCTAATAAGATGGCCTTCTGCGCCACACGCAAAACACTTCATGGTTTCAGATGTTGCAAACACCAAGTAGCTAAAGCCGTCAATCCTGAAATTAAAAGACGCGTTCAGTTCAGCAGAGCTGTCTTTCAACACCATGAAACACTGCCTCCTGTGACACACAACATGCTTCAGCAGGGGTGATTTACTACCCAGAGAGACCATTCTGATAGGGGACACAACCTGGCCAAAACGGGACAACTCTCTAATCAGCTGATCATTTTTAACGAAAGGAGGAGCGTTTGAGATGGTGATCCTCCTAGACGGGTTCGCCAGCGGTAAAACGGGAGTAAAAGTGTCACCTATGACCACTCCCTGTGCCACCACCTGATCAGCTTTTTCAGTCGAATCCAGAAAGATCACAATTGCGCTGTTCATCCTCGATGCTGATTTTATGCTGCCATGCCCAACCACCTGTCCTACAGCGAGGCTGGCCTCCTCCACAAAACAGGGAACTGTCGGGAGGATTCTCACGCCATGACGCCGGGTTAAGCGCTCAAACTCCACACCACCATCAATCACCGGCATGATGCCGGCCGGGAAAAACCGGCAGCAGAAGCTACCGTTCCCCGACACACTCACTCCAACACTCACACCCCAACACACCCACACTCAACCCACTATATTAAACACACACACTTCAAACACACAAGATAGAGAAAAAGTTAGAAAATACAAAGTTTAACGTACTCACTCGACACCACTCCACACCCCTGCTCCCACAAACGCCCACGCATGCGCACGAGAGAGAGAGAGAGAGAGAGAGAGCACAAAAGTACAAATATAAAGCAAGAACTAAAATAAGATAAGATAAGATAAGATAAGCTTTTATTAGTCCCACAATGGGGAAATTCCAGGATTGCAACAGCACAAGGACAGCAACACTCAGAGCAGCAATCAAAAAGACAAATGACAACAAATATAAACTGAGGGATAAATACAAGCAAATACCACATACTGTAAATAAATAACAAGACTGTGATGAACATAAACAGGGGAATGAGTAGAACTAAGAAACAATGCAAGATACACTACCGTTCAAAAGTTTGGGGTCACTTAGAAATTTCCTTATTTTTGAAAGAAAAGCACTTTTTTTTAATGAAGATAACCTTAAACTAATCAGAAATACACTCTAATATCTAATATACATTGCTAATGTGGTAAATGACTATTCAAGCTGCAAATGTCTGGTTTTTGGTGCAATATCTACATTGGTGTATAGAGGCCCATTTCCAGCAACTATCACTCCAGTGTTCTAATGGTACAATGTGTTTGCTCATTGCGTCAGAAGGCTAATGGATGATTAGAAAACCCTTGTGCAATCATGTTAGCACAGCTGAAAACAGTTTAGCCGGTTAGAGAAGCTATAAAACTGACCTTCCTTTGAGCAGGTTGAATATCTGGAAAAAAATATTATTTCAAATACAAATCATTATTTCTAACCTTGTCAATGTCTTGACTATATTTTCTATTCATTTTACAACTCATGGTGGTAAATAAGTGTGACTTTTCATGGAAAACACAAAATAATTGTCTGGGTGACCCCAAACTTTTGAACGGTAGTGTATATGAAAACCAGCCAAGGATAAAATGACAGGAAACTAAGAACTCAAAAATACAACAAATATACAAATATGGCAAAGGACCACGAGACTGAGCATGGCGGAATCCCCTGTGCTCAGATCATGACAAGCTGCCACTTGAGTGCAAAACACGTACGTGGACTATACATTAAAATGAATTTGAAAAACTTTTGAAAATGCTATTTTAAATTCCCCTGCTACTCCGCTCTTGTTGACTGATTTAAGACTATTTCAGCCAAAACCGGAAATTCCGCCCATAATCGTTCCTACAGTGGCACCCTCAGGAACTGAACTTTTTCTTTTTTTTTTTAAATTTATTTTCTTTTCTTGTTAAAACTGATGAACACTGCAAAAATGGCTCAAGTAGGTTCATTTTGTCTTCTTTTAATTATTTACCTTTTGTTCTTATTAAAGACAAAAATAAGAAGGTAAAAACATCTCCTTTCTATTTTTGTCTTTAATAAGAACAAAAGGTAAATAATTAAAAGAAGACAAAATGAACCTACTTGAGCTATTACGTGGAAATTATGGACAAAATTGCATCAAAGACTTCTGCCAGCTGGAGAAATTGGAGAAAACACGGGCACGCTACAGAAACCACCTGAGATTTAATCTCCGTTGCAGAGATGAGGATGTCACACCAGCAAGCCTCAACATAAAAAATCCACAAGAAGGTAAAAACATCTCCTTTCTATTTTTGTCTTTAATAAGAACAAAAGGTAAATAAATACTGCAAAAATGGTATACCAACTCTTACCAACTGACCTGTGATGTAAAAGTACAGTATTTTATATAATTAATGACCTGCAAATCTTCCACAAACCACACTTAGAACCACCCTTTAGGGAATATTTAGAAAAGTCCACATACCAGTTTCTCTCCTTATAAAGGCATGGAAGTTAAAGGTCACTGTTGAAGTGATACCTTATATCTTTCTCCATGCCAAAAACTTGCCGTGACATCAAGGAACTTCCTCCTGGGTTTGTTTCTACTCCTCTTTAATTAACCGGATAGTGGGCCGGGAATGAAGCCAGGCTGGATTTCACTCCCAGACTGCTCTTCTCCTTTTGTTGTTCATTTTGGCACCACTCTACAATGTAAGATGGAAAGCAGTCTTGGGCGGCAACATGTCTCTGTGTATGTTTGTAATATGTTTGCAAAATTTCAAACTTTTTTGTATATTTGCATCTTTTTTCTCCTAAATTTGCTACCTTTTCATGTAATTTTGCAACTTTTTCTCATAAATTTGCAACTTGCTTTCCCATAATTATTTTTTTTTACTTTTTTCCTCATAAATTTACACCTTTTACTGGTAAAATTGCAACTTTTTTCTCATAATTCAGTCTTGGGCAGCAACCTGTCTCTGTATGTTTGTTCATGTAATTTTGCAGCCTTTTTCTCATACATTTACAACTTTTTTCTTCGTAAATTTTCTTTTTTCTCATAAATTTGCTACTTTTTCCACATAATTTTGCAACCTTTTTCCAAGATCAGACGACAAAAGGCATGTTCAGGGTGGTATGCCCGTAAGCAGTGACCAGTGATGACATGTTTAGCTGCATGTCATCCTTCAACCGCTGGCTGTCTGTGTGGTGTCCTGCAAACAATGTGGGCTACATAGACAATTGGATCTCATTTTGGGGAAAACCTGGTCTTATTAGGCGAGACGGCATCCATCCCACTTTGGATGGTGCGTCTCATTTATCTAACAATCTGGCATCATTTTTATCCAAAGTTCCAAAGCCTTGACTACTCAGAGTTGGGACCAAGGAGCAGAGTTACAGTCTTACACGCCTCTCTGCAGCTTCTCTCCATCCGCCACCCCTCAACTTAGCCCCTGTCTTCCCCATCAGAGAATCACTGTCAGCTCCCTCTAAAGTAAATTAAAATATAATGTATAAGCATCCCAAAGTGATTAAACAAAAAGTTGGTAAAACTCAAATTAAACATGAAGCCTCTAAATTTAATGACTTGCTCTAGAACACAGAGGTGCTCTAGAGCATGCATCTGTTAACGTCTCGTCGCATCAAAGAATTATCTTGTCTGCTTTAGTTTGTTTTTATTGATTTTGTTCTTAATTTTTTTATCTCTTTTTGCTGATATTAGTTTTTGCTTGGTGTTAGCTTAGTATTGGCCTAGCTGAAAAGCACGATCGGATGCGGGGGTGGATCGGACCCCCGGCTGGGCTGTTTTACTGTGCTAGGCTAACCTGCTAACCTGTTTTTAGCCTTTTTAGTTTTAGCTAACCTGTTTTTAGCTGTTTTTAGCTGGTTGGCTATCCACCTCTCGCCTGGAACGTCATGGCTCCATCCCCAACGTGTTCCAGCTGTGTTTCCCTCCTTAGGAAGGTCTTTGAGTTGGAAGTGAGACTCTCCAACCTTTATAAGATTCGGGAGGCTGAAGACCACCTCGACACCATAAGTCTCGGGTGAACATTGGCCCCAGCTACCGACTCGCAGCTGGCAAAGAGGGCTACTTACCTGGGTGAGTTCAGCGCAACTCCGTCCACTTTTACCCCTGCTCCGGCCTCTTCAGATGTCCAGAACCACAGCAATAATCACTGGCTTTGTCTCGGGGCTAAACCCAAAGCCCCAGTTGGTTCTTCTCATCCTCAATGCACGCCCTGGACCTTGGTTGGACCAGCTAGCAATCATTGTCGATCGATCAGACAGGGCCGCACCTCTTCTCTTCCTTTGCTCTTGGAAAATAGATTTGACATCCTTTCTCTGGAGGATTTTCCCCACCTGGATGCTGGCCGTCCGCCCGTGGCCGCCCCTCCTCCTCCTTCCTCTCCTTCAGCGGCGGCTCAAACCCGCCAACCCCGGACTAAGACTACTCTAGGTGTGCCAAATTACACACCAGCTCCAAATAGAAGAGACCGCATCACCCCGCCTTCACAACAACACCATCGACAAAATTATTCACCACGTCAGAAACCACCGATAAAGCCCCCCCCCCAGACGACGCTGGTAATTGGTGACTCGATTATGAGGAACGTCAGAAGCAGGTACTGTGTGACTAAATTTTTTCCTGGGGCTAGAGTGTCTGACATTGAGGCTCTTACCCCTGATCTACTAAATGAATACCCCCATGTTAAAACTGTCATAGTACATGCTGGATGCAACAACAACCCAGATGAAGCGTCAGAGAACTTAAAGAGTGACTTCGGGAGCCTTCTGTCCACTCTTATGAACTGTGGCAGACGTGCGTTTATCTCTGGGCCTTTGGCACCTTTCAGACGAGGGTGCAATTATTTTAGCAGAACTCTCAGTCTTAATACCTGGTTGTGTTCTACATGTCCTACTTTTAACATTGGTTTTGTAGACAATTTTAACCTGTTTTGGAACCGCCCATCACTTATGAGGCCAGATGGCATCCATCCGACTAGACTTGGTGCACGTGTTTTAAGGGGCAATCTGTTCTATTCCATTCAGCATTTTTTAGTACAGTGACTGAAATTTGGTGTGTTAACTCACTCTGAAGTTCCTGGGTCTGCCAACCAGCCTTTTTTTGGTTTTGTTTCCACTTCTCATATTAATCCCATTAATCCAAATAATCCTCACTGTTTGGATCAGTCTTCGATTTATAACCCTACAGAGATTGTGTCTGTCTCCCGTTACCCAAAATATTATAACCCAAGACAAATACAACACAGCTTGATAAACACAGGTCTTTCTGCAGCTCCTCCTCATCCACCACCCCCCAACTTTGCCCCTGTCTTCTCCGTTAGAGAACCTTTGTCTACTCCCCCCAAAGTTAATAAAAAAGTTAATTAAAAAAAATGCATAAACATCCCAAAGTGATAAAACAAAATGTTGGTAAAACTCAAATCAAACCTCAAGTCTCTAAATTTAATAATCTGGCCTCTGTTCCTCCACATAATTTAAAAATCAAATGTGGTTTATTAAATACAGTATTAGGTCTCTAACTCCCAAGTCTCTTCTAGTCCATGATCTCTTAATTGATCATCAGATCGATTTAATATCCCTCACAGAGACTTGGGTCGGGCAAGATGATTATGTTGGTTTGAATGAATCAGCTCCCTCTGGTTATCTAAACTATCATAATCCCAGAACTTCTGGTCGTGGAGGTGGAGTAGCGGCAATTTTCCATTCTAAATTACTAGTTAATGTAAAGCAAAAATCCTGTTTTAATTCCTTTGAGGGCCTGGTCCTCAGTGTAGGGCATGTTGGCTTGAACCCAATTTTCTTTGCCATAGTTTACCATCCTCCCTCGGCCTACTCAGTTTTTATCCAAATTTGCTGAATTTTTAGCTGATTTAGTGCTGAAATCAGATAGAATAATTATTGTAGGGGATTTTAATATACATGTTGATGTAGATAGTGACTGTCAATAAGGCATTCAATACAATTTTAGACTCAATGGGGTTTTCCCAGAAAGTAGAAAATTCTACCCATTATCTCCACCACACATTGGACCTTGTTTTGACTTATGGTATAGAAATAGAAAATCTGGTAGTGTCTCCTCATAATCCTGTACTGTCAGACCATTGTCTGTTAACCTTTGATTTCACTATTTCTGATTCTTTGACTCCTAAAGAAAAATACAGTATTAGTACAGCAGATGTCTCTCAAATGACATTGTTACCAAATTTTTGCAGATTGTCTCCTCTATACCATGGGTCAACACAACAGAAATAAAAGATGGAGAGCCTGCTCCTTCCGTAAATGATAGCATGGTAGATAGTGTTACAGCCTCTCTGCATCAGACTCTAGATTTGGCGGCCCCTTTAAAAAAGAAAAAGTCTAACCAGAGATTTCTAACCCCTTGTTTTAACACAGAAACTCGTAGCTTAAAACAGAAGACTCGTCAATTAGAAAGAATATGGCGTTCTACTAATTTAGATGAATTCTATTTTGGGTGGAGAAATCATCTCTTAATTTATAAAAAATCTCTTAGAAAAGCTAGAACGAGTTATTACTCTGCATTAATAGAAGAGAATAAGAATAACCCCAGGTTTCTTTTCAATACTATAGCCAGGCTGACAAAGAGTCAGGACTTGGCCAATCCTCACATCCCCCTTGAGCTTTCTAGTCAGGACTTTTTGAACTTTTTCAATCATAAAATTTTGTCTATTAGAGATAAAATCAGTCAGATTCTTCCCACCGTAAACTTAAGTACATCAACTACTACAACTGCTTTAATTGATATCTGTTTAGATAAGTTTACTCCAATTGACCTTTTAGAGTTAGATAAAATAATCTCAGCTAAGCCTTCATCTTGTCTTTTAGACGCTATTCCTACCAGGTTATTTAAAATAGTCTTCCCAATTATTGGTAGCCATATTCTTCATATAATTAATTCTTCTTTAACTTTGGGTTATGTACCACAGGCTTTTAAAATTGCTGTAATTAAACCCTTACTCAAAAAGTCAATGCTCGATCCAGAAGTTTTGGCTAACTATCGACCAATCTCTAATCTGCCTTTCATTTCAAAAATCTTAGAAAGAGTTGTTGCTGCGCAATTGTTTGACCACTTGCAGGGAATTGGTTTATTTCAAGAGTTTCAATCTGGGTTTAGAGTCCATCACAGCACTGAAACAGCCTTGGTGAAGGTCACTAATGACCTCCTTATTGCATCTGACAGTGGACTTGTTTTGTACTTGTCCTTTTAGACCTTACTGCAGCTTTTGATACCATTGATCATAATATTTTACTTGATAGATTAGAACACCATGTTGGACTTAATGGAACTTCGTTGCAATGGTTTAGATCTTATTTGTCCGATAGACTTCAGTTTGTTCACATCAATGATGAATTTTCTTCCAACTCTAAGCTCAGTCACAGAGTTCCACAGGGATCTGTGTTAGGCCCTACTCTTTTTAGTTTATATATGCTTCCGTTAGGCAATATCATTAGAAAGCACTGTATACATTTTCATTGTTACGCAGACGACACACAATTATACCTGTCAGTGAAGCCCGATGATTGTAATCAATTAGCCAAGTTAGATGCCTGTCTTAAGGAAATCAAAGCCTGGATGACCTGCAATTTTCTGCTATTAAACTCAGATAAGACTGAAGTCATTCTTGTTGGTCCTAAAAACCTTAGAAATCCCTTTCCAAATCATACTCTTAATTTGGATGCCGCTACTCTCACTCTGAATAGTTCTGTGAGGAACCTTGGAGTTATTTTTGATCAAGATCTGTTCTTTAACTCACATATTAAATTTGTTTCTAAGACTGCCTTCTATCATCTGTGCAATATTGCCAAGCTTAGGAGCATCTTGTCTCTGAATGATGCTGAGAAACTGATCCACGCCTTTGTCAGCTCTCGATTAGATTACTGTAACTCGTTATTATCAGGTTGTCCTAAAATATCCTTAAAAAGTCTTCAGTTGATCCAAAATGCTGCTGCAAGAGTTTTAACTGGTTCTAGAAAGAGAGATCATATCTCCCCGGTTCTGGCCTCCCATCATTGGCTTCCCATAGAGTTTAGAATTAAGTTTAAAATCCTTCTTCCCACTTTCAAAGCTCTTAATAATCAGGCCCCCTTATATATAAAAGATCTGATATCACCCTATCATCCTAACAGAGCACTACGCTCCCAAAATGCTGGATTACTTGTAATACCCAGAATCTCCAAAAGTACAATGGGAGGCAGAGCCTTCTGCTATCAAGCTCCTTCTCTTTGGAACCAGTTACCACTCTGGGTCTGGGAGTCAGACTCGATCTCTGTTTTTAAGAACAGGGTAAAATCCTTCCTTTTCAATATAGCCTACAATTAGGGAGGGATCTTGTGTCTCTTAACCCCCCTTTTTGCTCTGCTGTTAATAGATTCAGACTGCCAGTTGACCTCCAATAACGTACTTGGCTTCTCACTGTTCTTGTTATTTATGTCTGTTCTCTTCATCCTCTCTATCCCCTCACCCCCAGCCAGTCGCAACAGATGACTGCCCCTCCCTGAGCCTGGTTCTGCTAGAGGTTTCTTCCTGTAAAATGGGAGTTTTTCCTCTCCACCGTCGCTAAGTGCTTGCTCACAGGGGATCGTCTGATTGCTGGGTCCTTCTGAAATTGTGGGGTTTTCCCTGCATTTGGTAGTGCCATGAGATGACTTTTGTTGTGATATGGCACTATATAAATAAAGCTGAATTGAACTGAATTGAATTGAATGACTTGGCCTCTGTTTCTCCTCATAATTTAAAAATTAAACGCAGTTTGTTATTAGGTCTCTAACTCCCAAGTCTCTGCCAGTCCATTCATTCATTCATTCATTCATTCATCTTCTTCTGCTTAATCCTTTCAGGTCGCGGGGGGGGGGGGGGTGCTGGAGCCTATCCCAGCATCTTTGGGCGAGAGGCAGGGTACACCCTGGACAGATCACCAGTCCATCACAGGGCCAGTCCATGATCTATTAATTGATCATCATATTGATTTAATATCTCTTAGAGAGACTTGGTTAGTGCAAGGGGATTATGTTGGTTTAAATGAATCAACTCCCTCTGGTTAGAATCAGAATCAGAATAAAATTTATTGCCATTGTTCATGTAATACACAAACTAGGAATTTGTCTCGGTGCAATACTGCAACATTAAACATAAATTTAAAAAAAAAGGAAAACTATGCATGCAATAAAAAATTAAATAAAAATAAATAATGCTATTCTATACAATTTTTAATGATAATTGTACATAAGTTGAGCTGCTGTACCTAATGCACAAGAGTCTAATAAGTCATTTAGTGTTCAGCAGTCTGATAGCAGAGGGGAAAAAACTGTTCATATAGCGAGAAGTTTTAGTCCGAATGGACCGTAATTTTCTGCCTGAGGTGAGGGGAGCAAACAGTGCGTATCCAGGGTGTGAAGGGTCGGCTGTGCTCCGACCTCCACGCTTCTGGGTCCTGGAGATGTACAGGTCCTGGAGGGATGGAAGTTTACAGTTGATCACCTTCTCAGCAGCGCGCACAATGCGCTGCAGTCTTAACCTGTCCCTGACAGTGGCACCAGTGTACCACACGGTGATAGAGGTAGTGAGGATGGACTCGATGATGACCGTATAAAACTGCATCAACATCTTGGTGGGCAGCTTGAGCTTCCTCAGCTGCCGCAAAAAGAATATCCTCTGCTGGGCCTTTTTGATAAGGGAGCTGATGGTCGACTCCCACTTGAGATCCCGGGTAATGGTAGTACCCAGGAAACGGAAGGAATCCACAGTGGTGATAGGAGAATCTGTAAGGACAAGGGGAGGCAGAGGGGCAGTGACTTTCCTAAAGTCCACAATCATCTCCACTGTCTTCTGAGCATTCAGCTGCAGATTATTGTGGCTGCACCAAGACGTCAGCCGGGCCACCTCCCTCCTGTAGACGGACTCATCGCCGTTGGAGATGAGCCCGATGAGGGTGGTGTCGTCCGCAAACTTGATCAGCTTGACAGACTGATGGCTAGAGGTGCAGCAGTTGGTGTACAGGGAGAAGAGCAGGGGGGAAAGTACACAGCCCTGTGATGATCTGGTGCTGATGCTTACAGAGTCCGAAACAGTCTTTCCCAGCCTCACACGCTGCCTCCGGTCCGTCAGGAAGTCAGTGATCCACCTGCAGAGGGAGTCAGGCACGTTGAGCTGGATCAGCTTGTCCTGGAGCAGAGCAGGGCGGATGGTATTAAATGCAGAGCTGAAGTCCACAAACAGGATCCTAACATAGGTTCCCGGGGAGTCCAGATGCTGCAGAATGGAATAAAGGGCCAGATTAACTGCATCGTCCACAGACCTGTTGGCTCTATAGGCAAACTGCAGCGGATCCAAGAGAGGAGTAATGATGGTCTTGAGGTGGGACAGGACCAGGCGCTCAAAGGACTTCATGACTACAGAGGTAAGCGCTACAGGTCTGTAGTCATCAAGTCCAGTGATCCATGGCTTCTTGGGAACAGGAACGATGGTAGAGGTTTTGAGACAGGCCGGCACGTGGCATGACTCCAAAGAGATGTTAAAAATGTCTGTAAAGACAGGAGTCAGCTCCTCCGCACAGTGTCTCAAGGTGGAGGGAGACACGCCGTCCGGACCGGGGGCCTTGCGCGGGTTCAGTCTAGAGAACTGTCTGTGCACGTCCTGCTCACTGATGACAAGATTACTTAAACTGTCAAAATCCCAGAAGCTCTGGTCGTGGAGGAGGAGTAGAAACAATTTACCAAATTACTAGTGAATGCAAAGCAAAAAACATGTTATAATTCCTTTGAGGGCCTGGTTCTCAGTATTGGGCATGTTAGTAATTTTAGGTTAAACCCAATTTTATTTGCCATAGTTTATCATCCTTTCTCTGCCTACTCAGATTTTTATCTGAATTTGCTGAGTTCTTAGCAGATTTAGTGCTGAAATCAGATAGAATAATTATAGTAGGGGACTTTAATATACATGTTGTCATGGTTTATTAAGCTGACAGCTCACGTGCACGATGCAACAGCACAGGAAAGTAACCACACGAAGGGGCACGTTTGAAAGTTTATTAATTTGCAAAATAAGCACGCCGCTAGGGAAACAGTCACTTGCCAGAGGAATCCACCTGTGGACAGAAGATGAGAGCTGTGAGAGGAGGAACGGAGTAAGGGGAAATGGGCAAGCCAAACTGCCATTTACTTGGGTTCTGGGGAAAAATCGTCAGGACTCCAGCAGGGAATAGATGAACCAGTAGGGTAGGGGGATGAGCTGATGGTGCCTGACCGGGTGGAAGTTGTAAGCCGGGGAATAATGGAGATGTGGCAGGAGAGCGCACGCAGTCCTAGAGACACACCCGCACGATGGCAGCAACCTGAAGGAGAGAGGAAAACAAGGTTAGACAGCATGTCAAAACTTGTTGAGACGATACTTGCTTGTCTTTGGACGGGCAGTATACCCAGACGAGCCAGCATTGAATGCGCAGAGAGAGCCTCCTTAAATACGCTGGCTGATGAGCGGGTGCAGGTGCGTCTTCTGCCTCAAGTGCAGTGATGAGTTGATGAAGGTGAGGCAGGACAGGAGGGGCGCGCTCTCGCTGCCCATGACAAGGCCCCCCCTTCTAGGAGCACCTCCTGGTGGTCCAGAGGGCTTTTCCGGGTGAGTTTGGTGATAGGCCCAGAGCATTTCTTTGCCCAGGACCCGCAACATGGGAACCCAGGAACGCTCCTCCAGGCCATAGCCCTCCCAGTCCACCAGGTACTGAAGGCCCCGGCCCTGATGGTGAACATCCAAGACACGGCGTACAGTGTAAGCGGGGTGGCCGTTGATGATCTGGGGAGGAGGAGGTGGCTTCGGGGAAGGGGGGGGCAGAGGGGGCTGGCTGAGAGGGGCTTAATGTGGGAGACATGAAATGTGGGGTCACCTGCAGGGACGATGGCAGCTTCGGCTGGACCGATGCGTCGTTCACCACCCATGAGATGGTATACGGGCCTAGGGAGCGGGGGGACAGCTTCTTGTATTTCTCCTTAAGAGGAACCTGGCTTGCTGCCAGCCAGATCTGCTGCCTGATGACGTACTTGGGAACCGGGACCCGCTTCCTGTCAGCAGCAGCCTGGGTGCGTTCCATGGGGTGGGCCAGGGTGGCCCAGGTAGACCTCCAGATGTGCCGGCAGCAACGAGCATGGGCCCCTACGGATGGAACCGTGACCTCCCTCTTGGCCATGAGCAGTAGTGGCGGTATGTACCCCAGCAACGCCTCGAATGGGGTGAGTCCAGTAGCAGTGGAGACAGCAGAGTTCATAGAGTACTCCACCCATGTCAGGTGTGTGCTCCAGGATGATGAGTTGTCGGCC
This sequence comes from Pholidichthys leucotaenia, assembly GCA_020510985.1. Lineage (NCBI taxonomy): Eukaryota > Metazoa > Chordata > Actinopteri > Cichliformes > Pholidichthyidae > Pholidichthys > Pholidichthys leucotaenia. Next base: position 260,281,534 of record CM035842.1, on the reverse strand, counting down.
TCTAGGGACTGGTTGGCGCGCTCCACCTGCCATTGCTTTGCGGATGGTTACCAGAGGAGAGGCTCACCGTTGTTCCCAGGGTCCGGCAAAAGACCCTCCAGACCTGGGACGTGAATTGAGGACCCCGGTCAGACACAATGTCCATGGGAATACCGTGGAGCTGGATCACATGGTCGGTGAGGACGACCACCGTCTCCAAGGCTGTGGGGAGCTTCGGGAGGGCAACCAGATGTACTGCCTTGGAGAAGCGATCCACAATGGTGAGAATCACCATCTTGCCACGAGAGGGGCGAAGTCCGGTGACGAAGTCCACAGCAATATGTGACCACGGACGACCAGGGGTGGGGAGGGGACAGAGGAGACCAGACGGGGAGAGGAGTCCAATTTCCCCCAGACGCAGGTCTGACAGGCTCTCACTTACTCCCGTACGTCCCGCCGCAGCGTGGGCCACCAGAATGCTCGCTGTTTGAAGTCCACAGTTCGAGTGATACCAGGATGGCAAGCGAAGCGACTGGTGTGGCCCCACTGGATGACATTGCTGTGGAGGGCGGCCGGGATGTACAGACGGTTCCGGGGGCACCCTACTGGCACAGGTTCCTGGGACTCCGCTCGATATCCCGAGTGAGGGCTCCGAGGACGCGCGAAAGCGGTATGATGGTTTGGGGGAGGGAAGGGGGCGCTACCTCCTTGGAATCAAACTGGTGCAATAGCACGTCCGGTTTGGTGTTGCGAGCGCCAGGCCGGCATGTGATGGAAAAGTTGAACCTCTAAAAAAAACAGGGCCCAGCGAGCCTGCCTGACGTTAAGTCGGCGAGCTGATCGCAAATACTCAAGGTTTTTGTGATCGGTACACACAGCGATGGGGTGAATAGCCCCCTCTAGCCAATGCCTCCATTCCTCCAGTGCCAATTTAATGGCCAGCAGCTCTCTGTCCCCTAGGTCGTAATTCCTCTTGGCTGGCGTAAGCCAATGAGAGAAATACGTGCATGAACGGAGCTTCTGATCGGGGGATATGCGCTGCGACAGCACAGCACCTACCCCCGAATAAGACGCGTCCACCTCAAGGACGAACTGGAGCTGTGTGTCAACCTGAGCCAAGATTGGTGTTTCTGTGAACAGGCACTTTAATTTCACAAACGCCTGTTCAGCTGCCTCGGTCCAGCGAAAGGGGACCTTAATGGAGGTCAGCTGTGTCAAGGGCAGTGCCACCCCACTGTAGTTCCTGATTAACTGGCGATAGAAATTTGCAAACCCGAGGAAGCATTGAAGCTTTTTACGGGAGTGGGGAGTTGGCCAATCAAGCACTGCCCTCACCTTGGCCAGGTCGGCAATCAGTCTCCCTTCAGCCACTATGAAGCCCAAGATGGTGGTAGATGTTGTGGAGAACTCACACTTCTCGGCCTTGACGTAGAGCTGGTTCTCCAGAAGCCATTGCAGGATGGCCCTGATGTGGGCTTCATGTTTCTCTGGCGAGCGGGAGAAAATCAAAATATAATCCAAGTAGACAAAAACGAATTGATAAAGCATGTTGTGAAGGACGTCATTAATTAACCATTGATAGACGGCGGAGGCGTTGGTGGTGAATATCTGGTGAATGGCATCACCAGATATTTGAACTGCCCCTGGTGAGTCTTAAATGCCATCTTCCATTCATCGCCTTCGCGAATGCGGATCAGATGCATTCCTTAAGTCTAACTTGGTGAGTACCTGTGAGCGCTGAAGGAGCTTGAATGCGGAATTAATCAAAGGCAGAGGGTACTTGTCTTTGGTTGGAATAGCACTGAGCTCCCGGTAGTCGATGCACGGGCGCAACAAGCCATCCTGCTTCCCGACGAAGAAAAACCCGGCCCCGAGCAGGGCTGAGGATGGCCGAATAAGGCCGGCGTTCAGCGATTCTTTAATGTATTTCTCCATCGCCTCCCTCTCTAGACCAGAAATGCTGTATAGCCCACTGGACGCCAGCTTCGCCCCCGGGAGGAGGTCTATAGCGTAATCGTAGAAGCGATGAGGCGGTAGCGACAATGGCCTCGATTTGCTAAGGACCTCCCCCAAATCGTGGTATGCCCGGGGGACGAGGCTGAGGTCCGGCGGTTTGGCCGGAGGGAGGGAGACAGACAGAGTAGGGGAACATTCTGCTGAACGCATGCAGTTAGCCATACAAAAAGGGCTCCAAGAGGAGATGGTATTTTGTCCCCAATTAATAATTGGACTGTGCCTCCGGAGCCATGGGTAGTCAAGAATCACCGGGTAAGGTGAAATAGGAAGAACCAGGAACGTGAGTTCCTCCCGGTGCTTCCCGAAAAGGAGGATGGAGATCGGCACCATGCTTTCAGTGACTACCGCGACCTCCCGGCCAGATATGGTGGTTATTCTCTGGTTGTGGGGCAATTTGTGAGTGGGAATACCCACCTGCCGCAAGAACTGGGCTTTCCCCGTTCTATTATGCGGAGCACCACGCTAGAAGGCAGAAAGCACCATTTTTATATGGTCTTTGGTATGACCCGGCCGGGATTTGAACCCCTGCCTCCCGGCTGTGGGGCGGATGCTCTACCAACTGAGCCACCACTCCGGTTTCCACTTCTAATCAGTACTTTATATTGTATTGCAGTGAACCATGGCTAACAGACCTAGGATAGCAAGATTTACATTTGTCTATTTGTCTGGATTTGTCTGTTTGTCTGTTTGTTTGTCTGTTTGTTAGCAAGATAACTCAAAAAGTTATGGACGGATTTTCATGAAATTTTCACAGATTGTCAGAAATGGGGTATCCTACAGATGATTAGATTTTGGTGGTGATCCGGATCACCGTCCACAAGAAAACCGCCATTACGCAAAATGCCATAATAGGTATCATGATCATCATCGTAACTACAATAATAGGTATCATCATCATCGTGATGATGATATGATGACTATGATGATGATGATGATGTTCCAAGAGTGAACTGACAAGGACTGTCTAAATAAATGTAATGTTGTTCTTACAGTCTGCGTTTTGGTTATTTCTTGCAATAAAAGTATTATTAGCAAACACATTTTACATTAGATCATTATAAAATACCTGTCTTAAATACAGGGAGTAGTTTTGGTATGATAAACCTCCAACCAGCCATTTATAATAAGGATCCCTGTACAGAGCACAATGGGGTCATAAATGACCCCACTTGGTCATTTCAGTCCGTAAAATAGCTTGGTCGCTTGAGGGTTAAGCTGACAGCTCACATGCATGATGCAACAGCACAGGAAAGTAACCACACGAAGGGGCACGTTTGAAAGTTTATTAATTTGCAAAATAAGCGTGCAGCTAGGGAAACAGTCACTTGCCAGAGGAATCTGCCTGTGGAGAGAAGACGAGAGCTGTGAGAGGAGGAACAGAGTAAGGGGAAATGCACGAGCCAAATTGCCACTTACTTGGGTTCTGGGGAAGAATCGGCAGGACTCCAGCAGGGAATAGATGAACCAGTAGAGTAGGGGGATGAGCTGATGGTGCCTGACCGGGTGGAGGTTGTAAGCCGGGGAATAATGATGTGGCAGGAGAGCACACACAGTCCTGGAGACACACCCGCACAATGGCAGCAACCTGAAGGAGAGAGGAGAAACAAGGTTAGACAGCGTGTCAAAACTTGTTGAGACGATACTTGCTTGTCTTTGGACGGGCAGTATACCCAGACGAGCCAGCATTGAATGAACCACTAATGAACAAAATAACACAATATGAATAAGGTGTGTGTGTGTCTGTCTGTCTTTACGTCGACACAGCACATGAGTGACATGTCATCACACTGTGCTTTGTGCAAATGAATTTTCCACATTTCGCACAGGTCATGCTTGTCTTGACATCATCAGATGGCCTGCAGACCTGGCATCTCTTCCTCTTTCTTTTCCCCTCAGCAGCAACCTAGAACCAAGAGGACCATGATTACTTTACTATGCTGTCTTTTTGCTGATCCCAAGACACACACAACGCACTCTCATACACTTATATATACACAGAAACACTTACTTACCTCACGCACTGGTGTACTTGGTGCAGTCCTCTCCAGGATCTCCCTCACCGTGGCTGCAGCAGCTGGGGTCCTTGGCAGGTGCTCCCTCCATTGGATGTGCGGTGTCACAAGCGCCTTCCCCAGCTCCTCGAGAAAGATGCGCCTCTTGTACAGCTTTGACACATTCCAGTCAGGAAAGTCCAAATGACAAATGCATTGTAGGCCGATACATCGATCATGTTATAAAAGATGGCCAGTGGCCAGCGCGCAGTCATTCGTTTGGTGCTGTAGGACCCTGTTACTTTGTCCAAGTTGTCTACCCCCCCTTTGGTGGCATTGTAATCCAGGATCATGCTTGGTTTCTGGTCCTCTCTTGTGCTTATTTCAGCATTTTTGTGCAAAGTGTTCATGAGCACAACATTTTTTCCCTTTTTGGGGCAGTAAGACACTAGGGTTGTGGTGTCTGTGAAGGCAAACATGGAAGATTGAGGGGTCCTGTTCTTGATTACCAGCAGCTCAGCAGGGAGTTCAGCCCTGTTCTTTCGGATAGTTCCGACCATTGTGAGCTTTCTCTTCAGAAGCTCCTTGTCATGGCGGCCTCTGGGCCGTCATTGGCATCATTAACTCCAGCTGCGCAGGTGTTAATCAACAGCTGTTAAAAGCCAGCATTGCTGACAGCCCGGCACGGAGTCGTCTGTCCTCCTCATCGGAGAAAGAACCTGAACTTCGCTCTCTGGCCTCGTCAGGATTCTCTCTCACCTCGTCAGGAACTTCTCTGGCTTCGTCAAGAACTTCTCTTACCTCATCTAGGACTTCTCTTCAGAGTCAGACACGTAAGAGAACCATCTGTTACTCTACTCCTAACCTTAACCCCTGTGCACAGGTGGACCCCCTTGGCGGCGGACCTGCGGCCCCAGCTGACGGGGTAACGCCAACACGCTCACGTAGCGGTTCGCTACCACCACGTCTACCGGTACGTCTTGCTCCTCAAATTCCAGAACTATTACTGTATCAGTTGCAGGAGTATTGGCCACCGTTATCAGTGGAGTTACTGTCATCAGCATCAGTTGTTTCATCGTCACCACGTTCTGTGGAATCACTCACCTCGTCATCATCTGGATTGTCATCGTCCCGGTCTGTGGGATCACAGCCGGTATCTCGGGAAGAACTGTCTTTGTCACAGCCACGGGTGGAAGCCCCAGCACGTTCACGGACACCTTCACCTCCACGTTGCACGGCCGCTGGATCTCAGCAGGACATAACCTGTGCTACAACCAAGTAAGCCTCGCTACTAGTAGCTTGTCACTTGCGTGGGACAAAAGTAATTGTTTGTGCTTGTATGTTCCAGGGTTGCCGGGTCTCCGTCCAGGGCGCTCAGCTCCAGTGACCAGAACTCTATCCACGCACTCACACTTGCACTACACATTCTCTCACTTTAATAAAGATTATTGTCACTATCTGCCCGTGTCAGTGTCTGTCTCCTGGGTCCCGAAACATGTCACTCCTGACCCAAGTTGTAGTTTGTGAAAAAATTGTCACAGGTTATGTTGTGCCCCTTGAGACCCTGTGCCATGTCGAGCACGACCCTTGTGCCCTGATTCTTCTCCGGGGCTCCTCCAACCAGCTTTCCAGTGTAAACCTGCATGTTCAATGCATAGCTGGTGTTTGCATCACATGCTGCCCAGATTTTTATTCCATATTTAGCTGGTTTGGAAGGCATCCATCCATCCATCCATCCATCTTCTACTGCTTTTCCGGAAGTCCGGGTCGCGGAGGCAGCAGTTCAAGCAAAGAAGCCCAGACTTTCCTCTCCCCTGCCACCTGCTCCAGCTCTTCAGAGAGGATACCAAGGCGTTCCCAGACCAGCTGGGAGACATAGTCTCTCCACCGTGTCCTGGGTCTGCCCCGGGGTCTCCTCCCAGTGGGACATGTCTGAAACACCTCAAGTGGGAGGCGTCCAGGAGGCATCCTAATCAGATGCCCATACCACCTCAACTGACTCCTTTCAATGTGGAGGGGCAGCGGTTCTACTCTGAGCCTCTCCCGGATGACTAAGCTCCTCACCCTATCTCTGAGGGTGAGTCCAGCAATCCTACGGAGAAAGCTCATTTCAGCCGCTTATATCCGCGATCTCGTTCTTTCAGTCATTACCCAAAGCTCGTGACCATAGGTGAGAGTAGGAACGTAGATTGACTGGTAAATCGACAGCTTTGCCTTAGGACTCAGCTCCCTCTTCACCACAACAGACCGGTACAACGTCCGCATCACTGCAGATGCTGCTCCAATCCATCTGTCGATCTCTCGCTCCATTTTTCCCCACTCGTGAACAAGACCCCAAGATACTTAAACTCCTCCACTTGGGGCAGGAGCCTGTCCCCAACCCAGAGAGGACAATCCACCTTTTTCCGGCTGAGGACCATGGACTCGGACTTAGAGGTGTTGATTCTCATCCCAGCCGCTTCACACTCAGCGGAAAACTGTCCCAGCAAGAGCTGTAGGTCATTGCTGGATGAAGCCAACAGGACAACATCATCTGCAAACAACAGAGATGAGATCCTGTGGTCACCAAGCATGACACCCTCCATTCCCTGGCTGAGCCTAGAAATCCTGTCCATAAAAATTATGAAGAGGATCGGTGACAAAGGGCAGCCCTGGCGGAGTCCAACTCTCACTGGGAATGACTCCGACCGAGTGTTGGCAATACGAACCAAACTCTCACAATGGTCGTACAGAGACCGAATAGCTCGTAACAACAAGCCTGATACCCCATACTCCCAAAGCACCCCCCACAAAAATCCACAAGGGACGCGGTCAAATGCCTTCTCCAAGTCCACAAAACACATGTAAACTGGTTGGGCAAACTTCCACGAACCCTCAAGAATTCTCGAGAGGGTAAAGAGCTGGTCCGATGTGCCACGGCCAGGACGAAAACCACATTGCTCCTCCTGAATCCGAGGTTCGACCAACGGCCAGACTCTCCTCTCCAGTACCTTGGCATAGACCTTCCCAGGGAGGCTGAGGAGTGTGATCCCTCTAAAGTTGGAGCACACCCTCCGGTCCCCTTTTTTGAAGAGAGGAACCACCACCCCAGTTTGCCATGTCAAAGGCACTGCCCCCGACCTCCATCCAATGTTGCAGAGGCGTGTCAACCATGACAGCCCAACAACATCCAGGGCCTTGAGGTACTCAGGGCGAATCTCGTCCACCCCCGGGGCCCGGCCACCAAGGAGATTTTTAACCACCTTGGCGACCTCAGCCCCTGTGATAGGCGAGTAATCCCCCTCATCCCCAAACCCTGCTTCCTCTGTGGAAGGTGTATCAGTGGGATTGAGGAGATCCTCAAAGTATTCCTTCCACCGCCCGACGATATCCCCAGTCGAAGTCAACAGTGTCCCATCCGCACCATACACAGTGTGGACGGGGAGCTGCTTTCCCCTCCTGAGCCGCCGGACAGTTTGCCAGAATCTCTTTGAGGCCGACCGAAAGTCTTGTTCCATGGCCTCACCGAACTCCTCCCATACCCGGGTTTTTTCTTCAGCAACCACCCGAGTTGCACTCCGCTTGGCCTGCTGGTACACCTCAGCAGCTTTGGGAGTCCCACAAGCCAGCCAAGCTTGATAGGACTCCTTCAGCTTAATGGCCCCCCCTCACCGCTGGTGTCCACCACTTGGTTCGGGGGTTGCCACCACGAGATGCACCGACCACCTTGCGGCCGCAGCTCTGGGCCGCCGCTTCAACAACAGAGGTGGAGAACATGGCCCATTCAGACTCCATGTCTCCAGACTCCCTCGGAATGTGGTTGAAGTTCTTCCGGAGGTGGGAGTTGAAGACCTCCCGGACAGGGGCCTCAGCCAGACACTTGGTTTGGAAGGCATATATTGCCTAAATGGGCAGCGACCTCTGAATGCCACCAGCCTTTCATCTACTGTGATATTAGGGCCTGGGTTATAGAGTAGTGGAAGTTGCTCTACCCACTTGTCCCACACTGTCCTAACAGCTGCCAGCTTGTCTCTCTCCCGTCTACCAGCCCTTGTCTCTCGATTATCAAATCGGATTACTCTGGAGAAAATGCGAAAAGTCTCCAGAGACATTGTGGCTCGAAATATCGGCCTCCCTGTCTCTGCATCCCACAGACTGGCTGCTGATTCATCCTTCGATTTATAGACCCCAGCCAGGATGAGGAGCCCCAAATACGCATTTAAATGCGTTTTGTCCAGCTCCTTACACTTCTCCCCAAAAACACGCCTCCCTTCTAGATTAGTCATTTCCAGAATGATTTTCTGTATTGAATCTGGCATGACCAGCTCAAAAGCTGACTTGATGTCAGTCATACGGGTCACTGCCATCCTAGTGGGCCCTGGCACTGTCTTTATTATGTTTTCTGCAGACAGTTTTGCCTGACGCACATTTGGGGATGAAGACCAATGTATTTCACCATTTTTTGACATAAATGCCTTGCTTGGAGGAACAGGAATAGCTATTCCCTCATCTGGTTCAAAATCGGAATCATTAGAATCAGAATTTAGCTCAAGATAGTCTTCATCTTCAGACACATCCTCCTCTATTTCACTGTCATGATCAAAGATGGCTTCCAGAGCCTCCTGGACTGTCATCCTTTTGCTTCTGCTGCTCATTTTGTAAAGGTCTGCCTGACAGTGTAATGTTGGTAGGACTCCCATGCAGAGAAGCTTTTATATGTTTTGCCCCTCCCCTGTTGAGTGTCCACTGAATATGGGTGGAGTTTTCCCGTGAGAACATAAATGGTTCCCGTTAAAAGTCATAACACCTGCACCTGTGTGTGTGTGTGTGTGTGTGTGTGTGTGTGTGTGTGTGTGTGTGTGTGTGTGTGTGAGTGAAATATGTTGCAATAAGCTGCAAAGAGGCTGCACGGTGGCACAGTGGTTAGCACTGCGGCAGCACAGTTTACCCTTGGCCGGGGGATCGTGAGGATCGTGGGATCGTGGGTTCGATCCCAGCCCCGACCAACAGTGATCTGTGTGGAGTTTGCATGTTCTCCCCGTGTATGCGTGGGTTTACCCCGGGATTTCTCCGGTTTCCTCCCACATGCCAAAAACATGCAGGTTAGGTTAATTGGAGACTTTAAAGTGGCCCTAGGTGTGAATGTGTGTGTGAATGGTTAAGGGATAGCGCCATATCGTGGCTGCTTCATCCATCCAGGTGGTGGATGACCCTCAATTTCCCCTCTGGGGATCAATAAAGTATACTAAATCTAAAAAAAAAAAAAAAAAAAGAACGAAATAGTCTGACATTTCTGACACCCTTTTACCTCCAGTTTGACTGCTGGGTCACACTGACCCAAACAGTATCTATGTGATATAAACATGCAGAGGTGATTGCAAATATGTGAGATGAATCATTTTCATATTATATGTTGATTACACTAATTAAGGCAAGCAGAAGAAGTTTCATACTGAAAAAATACTTGTAACTATTTTTCCTAGATGTTCAAACTTTAAAACGGGTCAATTTGACCCGTAACATAACAGGAGGGTTAAGTCCAACAAAGTGTTATAGTCTATCATGTAAAATATTATGAATGATACTGTCAAAAGCTGCACTAAGGTCCAAAAGGACCAATACAGAAACAAGTCCATTATCAGATGCAATAAAGAAGTCATTATTGGCCTTCACTAAAGCTGTTTCAGTACTATGATGGATTCTAAACCCAGATTGAAACTTCAAATAAACCATTTCCCTACAAGTGATAAAATAATTGCTTAGCAACAACTCTTTCTAAGATTTTTGAAATGAAAGGCAGATTAGAGATTGGTCTGTAGTTAGCTAAAACTCCTGAATCCACCGCTGGCTTTTTAAGTAAGGGTTTAATTACAGTAGTTTTAAAAGCCCGCTGTACATGGCCTAATGTTAATGAAAAATTGATTATTTGAAGAATAGAGCTACCAATAAATGGGAAGATTTATTTAAATAACCTAGTAGAAATAGAGTCTAAAAGACAAGCTGAAGGCTTGGATGTGGAAATTATTTTATCTAACTCTAAAAGGTCAACTGGAGTAAACTCATCCAGACAATATCAATTGAAAGAGTTGTAGTATTTACTATATTTAAGTTAATGGTAGGTAGAATCTGTCTGATTTGATCTCTGATAGATGAAATTTTATTATTGAATTTCATAAAGTCCTGACTAGTAAGCTCTAAGGGAATGCTAGGTTTGACAGAGTCCTGACTCTTTGTCAGCCTAGCTACAGTGCTGAAAAGAAACCTGCTATTATTCTTGTTCTCTTTTATTAATGTGGAATAATAACTTGTTCTAGCTTTCCTAAGAGATTTTTTATAAACTAGAAGATGATTTCCCCAAGCTAAATAGATTTCATCTATTTTAGTGAAATGCCATTTTCTTTCTAATTGACAAGTCTTCTGTTTTAAGCTACGAGTTTCTGTGTTGAACCAAGGAGTCAGAAATCTCTGATTAGACTTTTTCTTTTTTAAAGGGGCCACCATGTCTAGGGTCTGATGCAGAGAAGCTGTCACACTATCTACCATGCTATCAATTACAGAAAGAGCAAGATCTCCATAGCTTATCTCCGTTGTGTGACACATGGCACTGAGGAAACAATCTGCTTAAATTTGGTAACAGCATCATCTGAGAGACATCTGCTGTAGTAATATTTTTCTTTAGGAGCCAAATAGTCAGAAATAGTAGGATCAAAAGTTAACAGATATTGGCCTGACAGTACAGGGTTATGAGGAGACACTACCAGATTTTCTATTTCTATGCCATATGTCAGAACAAGTCCAACGTGCGGTGGAGATAATGGGTAGAATTTTCTACTTTCTGAGAAAAACCCATTGAGTCTAATTAAATGCCATATTAAGGCAATCGCTATCTACATCTACATGTGTCATGGGCAGCGAGAGCACACCCCTCCCGTCCTGCCTCACCTTCATCAACTCATCACTGCACCTGAGGCAGAAGACACACCTGTACCCACTCATCAGCCAGAGTACTTAACATTACCTACTTATAGAAGTTCAAATCGTTTTGTCTCAAAAGCCGATATGTCCCATGTTATAGACACTACAAATTCATGTTTTTTGTTGTTTTTTTTTTTTCAAAAGCCGATAAATGCCGGGAGGGTTTTTTTGTTTTTGTTTTTTTACAAAAGCAGATTATTCCACAGGGTAAATCAGTGCTTGGTATTTCGTTCACGTGACTCATCTTGGCTGCCTTCCCGGTCTGCTCGCTCTGACTGATTTCCCTGGCTGTGTTCGGAATGATCACTCACTCATTCCCTCCCTACTCACTATATAGTGAATTTAGATGTAGTGGACTATACGGTAAACTCAATATAACAATAAAATTGACCGCTTTCGGACACTACAGGGCTTGTTTTCGCGGCACTGTTAATGACGTCATCCCGTGAGATGGTAATTTATTTTTTATAATTAGTTTAATTCACATATAAAACTTGTTTCTAGGACTGCCTTCTATCATTTGCATAATATTGCCAAGATTAGGAGCATCTTGTCTCAGAGTGATGCTGAGAAACAAATCCACACTGTTGTTAGCTCTAGATTAGATTACTGTAACTTTTTATTATCAAGCTGTCCTGAAACATCTTTAAAAAGTCTTCAGCTGACCCAAAATGCTGAAGCAAGAGTTTCAACAAGTACTAGAAAGAGAGATTACATCTCTCCTGTTCTGGCCTCCCTTCACTGGCTTCCCATAGAATTTAGAATTAAGTTTAAAATCCTTCTTCTCACTTACAAAGCTCTAAATAATCAGGCCCCTTTTTATTTAAAAGATCTGATACTCGTGAATAAGACTTATTCATGAGTGAGGGGAGAATGGAGCGAGAGGTTGACAGACAGATCGGAACAGCATCTGCAGTGATGCGGACGTTGTACTGGTCTGTTGTAGTGAAGAGGGAGCTTAGTTCTAAGGCAAAGCTGTTGATTTACCAGTCAATCTACATTCCTACTCTCACCTATGGTCACAAGCTTTGCGTAATAACCGAAAGAACGAGATCGCGGATACAAGCAGCTGAAATGAGCTTTCTTCGTAGGATTGCTGGACTCACCCTCAGAGATAGGGTGAGGAGCTCAGTCATCCGGGAGAGGCTCAGAGTAGAACTGCTGCTCCTCCACATTGAAAGGAGTCAGTTGAGGTGGTTTGGGCATCTGATTAGGATGCCTCCTGGACGCCTCCCACTTGAAGTGTTTTGGGCACGTCCCACTGGGAGGAGACCCCGGGGCAGACCCAGGACTCGGTGGAGAGACTATGTCTCCCAGCTGGTCTGGGAACGCCTTGGTATCCTCTCCGAAGAGCTGGAGCAGGTAGCTGGGGAGAGGGAAGTCTGGGCTTCTCTGCTTGAACTGCTGCCTCCACGACCCAGACCTCTGGAAAAGCGGTAGAAGATGGATGGATGGATGGAGATCTGATACTACTCTATCAACCTAACAGAGTATTAAGCTCCCAAAATGCAGGATTACTTGTAATACCTAGAATCTCTAGAAGTACAATGGGAGGCAGAGCCTTCAGTTATCAAGGTCCTCTCCTTTGGAACCAGCTGCCAATCTGGATACGGGAGTCTGACTCAATCTCTGTTTTTAAGAATAGGTTTAAAGCCTTCCTTTTTGATATAGCCTATAATTAGGGTGGGATCAGGTGACCTTGAACCCTCACTTAGTTATGCTGCTAATAGGTTTAGACAGCTGGGGGACCTCGAACAATGCACTGGGCTTCAACTCCTTTCTTCACTCTCAATGAAATATTTTTGTTGGTCATTAACATCTGTTTGTTCTCTCCCATAGATTGAGTCCCTGTCGTTGTGCTGTTTGCTCTCTACATGTCTGTTCTTTTCTTCTTTTTCTCTATCCCCTCACCCCCCCAGCCAGTCGCAGCAGATGACTGCCCCTCCCTGAGCCTGGTTCTGCTGGAGGTTTCTTCCTGCTAAAAGGGAGTTTTTCCTCTCCACCATCGCCAAGTGCTTGCTCACAGGGGATTGCCTGATTGCTGGGGTCTTTCTGTAATTGTGGGGGTTTCCCCTACAGTTGAAAGTGCTATGAGATGACTGCTGTTATGAAATGGCGCTATATAAATAAAGTTGAATTGAATTGAATTGAATTTTTGTCTCATAATTCTATTTTGGGCAGCAACGTGTATCTGTGTATATTTGCAATATCTCTTCCCAGTAGAAAAAAAACCTTGCATATTTACAAGACAAAACTGACAATGGAATAGGACAAAAATTTTAGTAGAAAATGTCACCAATTTACAAGAAAAGTTCAAAGTTTAAAAGAAAATAACCATATTTATATGTATTCTAAAATGCATAAGAACCAAGCAGAATTTTTCAGAGAAACAAAAGTAGACAGAAAAGTTTTAGGTATTGCATGAGGAAGTCACTAGTGGCAGTAAAGTATGTGAGGGTGGTGCAGGACATATATGCAGACAGTGGGGCAGTGGTGAGGCATGATATAGGTGTAGCAATTGGATTTAAATTGGGCTGTTCGGTGACTTTGGATGGGGAAGCAGCTCCCTGTCCACACTGTGGGTGGTGTGGATGGAGCGCTGCTGACTTCAACTGGGGATATCGTCGGGCGGTGGAAGGAATACTTTGAGGATCTCTTCAATCCCACTGACACGCTTTCCACAGAGGAAGCAGGGCTTGTGGACAAAGGGGACAACTCGCCCATCATAGGGGCTGAGGTCGCCAAAGTGGTTAAAAAACTCTTCAGTGGCTGGGCCCCGGGGGTGGACAAGATTCACCCTGAGTACCTCAAGGCCCTGGATGTTGTAGGGTTGTCATGGTTGACACACCTCTGCAATGCTGTGTGGAGGTTGGGGACAGTACCTTTGGCATGGCAAACTGGGGTGGTGGTTCCTCTTTTTAAAAAGGGGGACCGGAGGGTATGTTCCAACTTTAGGGGGATCACACTTCTCAGCCTCCCTGGGAAGGTCTGTGCCAAGGTACTGGAGAGGAGAGTCCGGCCGTTGGTCAAACCTTGGATTCAGGAGGAGCAATGTGGTATTCGTCCTGGCCGTGGCACATCGGACCAACTCTTTATCCTCTCAAGAATCCTCGAGGGTTCATGGGAGTTTGCCCAACCAGTTTACATGTATTTTGTGGACTTGGAGAAGCCATTCAACCACATCCCTTGTGGTTTTTTGTGGTGGTGGTGGGTGCTTCTGGAGTATGGCGTATCAGGCTTGTTGTTACGAGCTATCCGGTCCCTATAAGATCGTTGTGAGAGTTTGGTTCGTATTGCCACCACTCAGTCAGATTCATTCCCAGTGAGAGTTGGACTCTGCCAGGGCTGCCCTTTGTCACCAATCCTGTTCATAACACAACATAACAAAAGTAATTTTTTTGTAAGTTGTCTGTGTTTTTTCAACTGATTTAAGACAATTTTGCACCGCTGGATCCAAAAATCTCATCCGTTTCTCTCGATCAGGTCAGGTTTTTATGTTAAGTTATAAGCAGTTGTACAGCAGTTGTACAGTTGTACTGTAAATTGAATAGTAGACATTGATACAGGTAAGTACATGTAAATTGAATGTTATGTTATCATTGTTCAAAATTCAGAGAATTTCAAGAAATAAAAAAGAATTTTGCATCATATAAAGCAAAAATACCCGTGCATGTAAACAAAAACATAAGAAAACATGTGGCCATAGTTCAAAAGGTTGACATGATTGAGCAAAACCAATGTGATTTTTGGATTCAGCACATCAAAATTGTCCTAAATCAGCTAGAAAAAACTTAGACAATAAATTTGGTGTTGACCAGTGAATTTTTATGGACAGAATTTCTAGGCACAGCCAGGGAACGGAGGATGTCATGCTTGGTGACCACAGGATCTCATCTCTGCTGTTTGCAGATGTTGTCCTGTTGGCTTCCTCCAGCAATGACCTACAGGTCTTACTGGGACAGTTTGCTGCTGAGTGTGAAGAATCAGCACCTCCAAGTCTATGTCCATGGTCCTCAGCTGGAAAAAGGTGGATTGTCCTCTCCAGGTTGTGTACAAGCTCCTGCCCCAAGTGGAGGAGTTCAAGTATCTCACGGTCTTATTCAAAAATGAGGGGAGAATGGAGCGAGAGATTGACAGACAGCTCGGAACAGCATCTGCAATGATGCGGACGTTGTACCGCTCTGTCGTGGTGAAGAGGGAGCTGAGCTCTCAGGCAAAGCTATCAGTTTACCGGTCAATCTACATTCCTGCCCTCACCTATGGTCATGAGCGTTGGATAATGACTGAAAGAATGAGATTGCGGATACAAGCGGCTGAAATGAGCTTTCTTCGTAGGATTGCTGGACTCACCCTCAGAGATAGGGCGAGGAGCTCAGTCATCCGGGAGAGGCTCAGAGTAGAACTACTGCTCATCCACATTGAAAGGAGTCAGTTGAGGTGGTTTAGGCATCTGATCAGGATGCATCTGATCAGACCAGCTGGGAGACTATGTTAGGGTCTGGGAGACATAGTCTCCCAGCTGGTCTGGGAACGCCTTGGTGTCCACTCTGAAGAGCTGGAGCAGGTGGTTGGGGAGAGGGAAGTCTGGGCTTCTCTACTTGAACTGGTGCATCCGCGACCCAGGCCTCCAGAAAAGTGGTATAAGATGGATGGATGGATTTGGATTCAAGATGGGGGCGGGATTACATCAGGAATCATCTCTGAGCCCCTTCTTGTTTCTGTGGGTTACAATGTTTGCAGACGATGCTGTGATCTGCAGTGAGAGTAGGGAGTAGGTGGAAGGGAACCTGGAGAGGTGGAGGTATGCCCTGGAGAGAAGAGAAATGAAAGTCAATTTGATCTTTGGTTCACAGCAGAAAGAAACTGAATGTTAACTGTTAAGTGTGTTTGTGTGCCAGTTTGGATTTCTCAACATTGAGAACGCTGGGCTTTTACAAACAGAAGCATGCAATGTAATTGTGCAACAGTAAAAACATATATGTGGGCAGTGACAGAGATGGGAACCTGCACCACATACTGGCATACCACAGGTTCTGTTTTTTAGTTAATGCCAATGGTATATCAGAAATGACATCACAACACCAGATTTAACCACTGAGATTAAGTGTGTGCACGTGGCAGTGTTTTTCTGCTGTGTCCAATGATATATTCATTGCTGTTTCTGTCTATAAAGCAGAGTATGTAAATATAATGGGACCATCAGACACTAGGAGGCCCAAAACATACAAGCACTGTCAACACTTTTTTTTGGGGGGGAGGGGGTAAAATTACCTTCAGCTTTTTTCTAATAAATTTGCTACTTTTTTGCACATTATTGCAGCTTTTTTCTCGTAAATTTTAAACTTGGCCTTGTACTGGCAGTGGCTCAGCCGAGCCCAGACTTCATCGTCAGTCGCGGGCCTATGCCAGCAGCCACGGGACTGGCCCGGGCTCCATTACCAGCCAGAAGGCCCAGCCGGGCTACTCACCAACCATCAGAACTGACCGCTGGGTGGGGCCCCAAGCCCAGCACCAGCAGCAGCTTGGCAGCTATCAGACTGTGCTGGGGCTCCGCCACCCACATTGGTCGCCTGCCTGGATATCAGACTGATTTTAGTCTCCACCATCAGCAGTTGAGCCACGAAGCTGAGAACAGGCTCTACTGATTATAATGGCCCCTCCTAAGAAAAGTGAGAACACTGAAAAACTTTAAGAGGATATGGAGGAAATAAAAAAAAAAATCATTAAACTTTATGTCTATTGAACTTTGAAAGCTGTTTGGACTCGTGGAAGAAATAAAAGAACTTAAAGCCCTGATTAAAGAAACAGACAAACACATTATGGATGTTGAACAGAGAGTGGATGAACTAGAGCAATTCTAGGAAAGATGATATTATAATTTCAGGCTTGGATGTAAAACACTGCTCCTATGCTCAAGTAGTCTCTGCAACAAGTGACAATTCTGGAGAGGATGACCCTTCTGAGGAGCTCCAGTCGCTTGAAGAACAAGTGCTGTCTTTTTTACTAAGCAAAGGTATCAATATATACAATGATTCCAATTCTGCTTGTCACACCGTCACACAGAAGAATAGGAAGGCCAAACCTCTGATTATACTGGGAATATCCAGTCAAAAAACACAAAAAAAGAGTTATTAAGAAAAGCAAAGCAACTGAAAGGAGCAAATGCCAACTTAAATGATCATTTAACAACAACAACAAAAAAAATGCTGATATTGCTGGGCAATTGAGACAATTAAGGAAGCTTAATTTTTTTTCTACATGGTATGGAACTGCAAAATTTGGGTAAAAGAAAAAGAAGGATCAAACGTTATACAAATAAGAAACATAAAAGAATTGGATAAATACAAGTGACTTACTATGTAAAGGGCTATGATTAGCCAATGCTTTTCTTCTTTTGCAATGATGAACATGGCATTTATCACTTAATGTATTGTGCTTATTTATGATGATAATTCACATTTTTAGTTATTTTTTTTGTTGTTGTTGTTGTTGATGTTGTTCTTTTCTCTGATGGATAAATTGATTTACACAATTGGAGATAATTTACCACAGAGGATTGTTGATTCTGATAACCTAGAACTGAAAACATTTGAATATACTGAGCATAGCTCAAAGGATATGGAATGTGATACTGACCCTGAAAACAACCTTTACTCCAATTTGAATGAGAACTGCTGCTATTATACAGATGAACAATTCAATAAGGACATCCAGACAGACTATCCATTATTCACTTTAACAGTAGAAGTCTGTATGCAAATTTTAATAAAATCAAGGAATATGTAAAACAGTTTTCTCATCCATTTAACATAACTGCCATAACAGAAACATGGATCACTCCTGAGAAGGGTGTGGACTTTGAATTGAATGGATATGAACTGTACTATAAGAACAGAGAGAACAAATGTGGAGGACGTGTGGCCTTGTACATTGATAAAAAAAAATCTTCAGTTCAGAGTGGTAGAGATCATGACAACTTCGATTGGAGGGTTACTAGAATGTTTTATTGAAATTTGTAGGGAAATAAAGAATGTAGGACTTCTGTTGGCTACCAACAAACGTGGGGAATACCCTTACGACCCAGTGCTGACCTGGTGAAGGTTCTGGTAGATCTGGCTCCGTTTCGCCCCGTTTCCGACCTCTAAAGGCTCGCCTCTGATGCTAACCCAGATGCTAACCCAGAGTAACTGCAGCAGTGAGAAGGTATTCTTTACATCTGGCCATCTGGAGCCGAGGAGAGAAGGATTTAAAAGGAGGACGAACCAACCGAGGCGGCGATTGGGAGCTCGGGCGCGGCGTTGGTGAGAGACGGGGGCCACCTGGATCCAGCAGGACAGTGGTCTGAACCGGTGCTCAATTGCGAGGCCCAGCCGAGGAACGACCAGACTGACGGCGGTCGGTGACGGGGCCTAGACGGGGCCCAGCGGAGGAGCCGCCTAGCCAGACGGCGACGAGTGGCTGTGATCGGTGGATTCCGGCTGCGCCGGCGGTGCACGACACAACTGGCCAGGTAGACGGAGGCAGGCGCCGGCGATAGACGGCGGTGATCTGCGGAGCTGAGCAGCGTCACTCGGCGGAGAAGCTGCGCAGGAGCGGCGGGTCCAGTAGTGACCGAGCTAGTTGAGGCCTAGCCGGATTCTCTGCTTATTTCTATCCACAGGTCAGTAAAATGCCACCCAAAAAAGAGGAAATGGAAGAAATTAAAAAAACTCTGAACTTTGTGTTAGATGAACTGGCCAAAGTGACTAGCCAGCAGGACAAAATATTAGACCTAATACAGGAGGTACAAGCCCTACATTCAATAATAAAAGAAAAAGACAAAAAAATTATGGACCTGGAGCAACACGGGCGTCTTTTGGAGCAACGCGTTGAGGATCTTGAACAAGGTTCTCGCATTGATGACATAGTTATAAGTGGACTAGACATCAGATATCAGTCGTACGCCCATGCCGCTACAGGACTGAGTGGTGAACATGCTTCCATAAGTGAATCAATGTCCTTAGAAAACCAAGTGCTTCAGTTCCTTAATGATAAAGACATTAAGGTAGAAGCCAATGCGATCTCAGCCTGTTATGCTTTACCGAAGAAAGATAACAAAACAAAGAAATCAATTGTGATGCGCTTTGTGAACAGGAGGGTGAAAAATGACATACTGAGGCAGGCCAAAAAACTAAAGGAAACTCAAGTTTACCTAAATGAACACCTGACAAAAAAAAAACGCTGAATTAGCACGGCAGGCACGGATGCTAAAGAAACATAATAAGATACAGTCAACCTGGACAAGAAATTGTAGAATTTGGATTAAACTAAATGGAACACCTGAGCAAGCAAAAAGTATAATGATCAGAGATGCTACTGACTTAGATAAATACAGATGAACACTGACTATGAAACACAGAGTGAGGAAACTCAAACTCTAAAAATATGCCACTATGCTGAACATAAACCACAAGAGATGGAGAATGATATTGATCCTGATAACCACTTTTTCAATAATATTCATAACCACTGTGAATATTACACTGAAAAGCAATTCAAAAGTCAAGTGCAATTAGATGGTAAACTGTCAATAATACACTTCAATAGCAGAAGTCTTAACAAAAACTTCTCACAGATTCAGGACTATTTAAAACAGCTAAACAGAAAATTCACAGCTATAGCAGTCTCTGAAACCTGGCTTAATGCAGACCAGGCTCCCCTGATGGCAATAGAGGGATATCAGATGTTTAACATTAACAGATCTCAAAAAAAGGGTGGTGGTGTTGCACTGTATATTGATGACCTATATAGATGTAAGCTTGTAAATGAAATGTCCTCAGCACTACCAGGGATTCTGGAATGTGTTACTGTTGAGATTGACCTAGACAAAACAAAAAATCTAATCATAAGCTGCATATACAGAACGCCGGGAACTTGCATTGAGACATTCAGAGATAAATTAGTCGAGCTGTACAATAATATTACTAGTAAGAAAATGGTAGCAATTTGTGGAGATTTCAATATTGACCTACTTAATCCACATCAACAAAATGTAGTTACAGAGTTCATGAACTCTATGTACAGCATGAGTCTATATCCCACAATAACACATCCCAGTAGAATCACAGCTCACTCTGCTACACTTATTGACAACCTGTTTGTCAATGTTCTCGACAAGAAAATAGAAAGTGGATTATTGATAAATGATATAAGTGACCACTTGCCAATCTTTGCACTTATCCATGGCCACACGGGGCCCAACCCAGAAAAAATCTCAAAATCGTTCAGACACAAATCACCAAACGCAATCAGTTCTTTTAAAGAGGACTTGCTGAAGCAAGACTGGACAGAAGTCTATGTATCAGATGTAAATGAAGCCTATGACACATTTACAAACATTGTAACCACTCTTTATGAAAAAAACTGCCCATTAGTTAAAAAAAAGCTTAAACACAAATTTACTGACAAACCATGGCTAACCAAAGGACTACAAAAGGCGTGTAAAAAGAAAAATTTATTATATAAAGCTTTCATAAAGAAAAGGACAAAAGAAGCAGAGCAGCGGTATAAAACATACAAAAATAAGTTAACATATATAATAAGATGTAGTAAAAGAGACTATTACAGTAAAGAACTGGAAAAAAAACAAAGACAATATTAAAAATACATGGACAATAATCAACAGTATCCTTGGAAATAAAAGCAGAAATACCAGCTACCCAACTAACACTCCAAAAAATAATAAATCGACTCCGAATGTGAATATAGCTTCACCTGCAGATGAATTTAATAATTTTTTTGTTAACATTGGACCTAAACTGGCCCGAGAAATACCCACTACGGTGCCAACAGGTGATTCAATATGCAATAACACTGCTGTAAAAGACACCATCTTCATAAAGAACACAGACGAAAGAGAGGTCATTGAAATTGTTAAATCGTTCAAAAGTAAAACATCTACTGACTGCGATGGTATTGATATGCTACTAGTCAAAACTGTTATCGAATGCATAGTGAAAACCACTGACGTATATCTGTAACCTGTCTCTCCAATCAGGTATATTTCCCAATGCAATGAAAATAGCTAAAGTAATTCCGATTTACAAGACAGGCGACAGAGGGGAACTCTCCAACTACAGACCAAATTCACTATTACCGCAATTTTCCAAGATACTTGAAAAAAATATTCTATGAGAGAATTGACAACTTCATACTGAAGAATGATTTATTTTGTGAGCAGCAATATGGGTTCAGACACAAAAGGACAACAGCATATGCCTTAATGGAATTTACAGAAAAAATATCAACAGCCATTGAAAATAAAGAGTATTCAGTTGGAGTATTCCTGGATCTTAAAAAAGCATTTGATACAGTAGATCACAATCTATTATTAAAGAAACTACAAAATTGTGGTATCAGAGGGGTAGCACTGTCCTGGTTAAGAAGTTACTTAAAGAATAGATATCAGTTTGTATGTGTTAACAACAAAAACTCAGAGCTACTGAAGGTCACCTGTGGGACTCCACAGGGTTCAGTTTTGGGACCATTATTATTCAATATGTATATAAATACATGGATCCCCCTCATGGATCGTCACCTTATCGTGGTGGGGGGGTTTGCGTGCCCCAGTGATCCCAGGAGCTATGTTGTCCGGGGCAATTTGCCTCTGATAGGGTCTCCCAAGACAAACTGGTCCTGGGTGAAGGGCCAGACGAAGAACGATCCAACAGACTCTCATGATAAATTGTATATCAAGGATTCAGTGTACCCCGCCCGGTATGGGGTTACCGGGGCCCCACCCTGGAGCCAGGCCTGGGGGAGGGGCTCGAAGGCTAGTGTCTGGTGGCCGGGTTTCCACCCATGGGACCCGGCCGGGCTCAGCCCGAAGGAGTTACATGGGTCCGCCCTCCAGTAGGTTCACCACCTGCAGGAGGGATCATGGAAGTCCGGTGCTATGTGGATTAGGTGGCAGTCAAAGGCGGAGACCTTGGCGGACTGATCCCAAGCTTTCTAAACTGGCTTTTGGTACGTGGAATGTCACCTCTCTGGTGGGGAAGGAGCCTGAGCTGGTGTACGAGATTGAGCGATACCGGCTAGATATAGTCGGCCT
The DNA here is from genome assembly GCA_020510985.1 of Pholidichthys leucotaenia. NCBI lineage: Eukaryota > Metazoa > Chordata > Actinopteri > Cichliformes > Pholidichthyidae > Pholidichthys > Pholidichthys leucotaenia. The sequence goes on along the minus strand of CM035842.1, from coordinate 260,259,505 downwards.
CACCTCAACACACAGCTCCGGTTCCGGAACCAGTCTCCTGGAGAGGGGCTGGAGCTTGGCCTTTTCTGGAGTTGCCCCGGGCGACGAGGCGACGAGCAGGGGTAGGTATTCTTGTATCGCCCCCACCTTGCTGCCTCTATATTGGAGTTTTCCCCGGTGGACGAAAGGGTTGCTTCCCTGTGCCTTCGGGTTGGGAAACGGGTCCTGACCATCATTTGTGCCTATGCACCAAATGATGTTTCAGAGTACCCACCCTTTTTGGAGTCTGTGACTGGGGTGCTGGAGGGTGCTCCTCCTGGAGACTCCATTGTCCTACTGGGGGACTTCAATGCGCACGTGGGCAACGACAGTGAAAACCTGGAGGGGGGTGATTGGGAGGAACGGCCTGCCCGATCTGAACCCGAGTGGTGTTCAGTTATTGGACTTCTGTGCTAACCACAGTCTGTCTATAACGAACACCATGTTCAAGCATAAGGGTGTCCATATGTGCACCTGGCACCAGGACACCCTAGGCCGCAGGTCGATGATCGATTTTGTTATCGTATCATCAGACCTGCGACCGTATGTCTTGGACACCCGAGTAAAGAGAGGTGCAGAGCTGTCAACTGATCACCACCTGGTGGTGAGTTGGATCCGATGGCAGGGAGGAAGCCATTCAGACCTGGTAGACCCAAACGTATAGTGAGGGTGTGCTGGGAGCGTCTGGCTGAGGCCCCTGTCCGGGAGGTCTTCAACTCCCACCTCCAGAAGAACTTCAACCACATTCCGAGGGAGTCTGGAGACATGGAGTCTGAATGGGCCATGTTCTCCACCTCTGTTGTTGAAGCGGCAGCCCAGAGCTGCGGGCCGCAAGGTGGTCGGTGCATCTCGTGGTGGCAACCCCCGAACCAAGTGGTGGACACCAGTGGTGAGGGGGGCCATTAAGCTGAAGAAGGAGTCCTATCAAGCTTGGTTGGCTTGTGGGACTCCCGAAGCAGCTGAGGTGTACCGGCAGGCCAAGCGGAGTGCAGCTCGGGTGGTTGCTGAAGCAAAAACCCGGGTATGGGAGGAGTTCGGTGAGGCCATGGAACAGACTTTCGGTCGGCTTCAAAGAGATTCTGGCAAACTGTTCGGCGGGCTCAGGAGGGGAAAGCAGCTCCCCGTCCACACTGTGTATGGTGCGGATGGGACACTGTTGACTTCAACTGGGGATATCGTCGGGCGGTGGAAGGAATACTTCGAGGATCTCCTCAATCCCACTGATACGCCTTCCACAGAGGAAGCAGGGTTTGGGGACGAGGGGGATGACTCGCCTATCACAGGGGCTGAGGTCGCCAAGGTGGTTAAAAATCTCCTTGGTGGCCGGGCCCGGGGGTGGACGAGATTCGCCCCGAGTACCTCAAGGCCCTGGATGTTGTTGGGTTGTCATGGTTGACACACCTCTGCAACATTGCGTGGAGGTCGGGGGCAGTGCCTTTGGCATGGCAAACCGGGGTGGTGGTTCCTCTCTTCAAAAAAGGGGACCGGAGGGTGTGCTCCAACTTTAGAGGGATCACACTCCTCAGCCTCCCTGGGAAGTCTATGCCAAGGTACTGGAGAGGAGAGTCCGGCCGTTGGTCGAACCTCGGATTCAGGAGGAGCAATGTGGTTTTCGTCCTGGCCGTGGCACATCGGACCAGCTCTTTACCCTCTCGAGAATTCTTGAGGGTTCGTGGGAGTTTGCCCAACCAGTTTACATGTGTTTTGTGGACTTGGAGAAGGCATTTGACCGCGTCCCTCGTGGATTTTTGTGGGGGGTGCTTCGGGAGTATGGGGTATCGGGCTTGATGTTACGAGCTATTCGGTCTCTGTACGACCGTTGTGAGAGTTTAGTTCGCATTGCCAACACTCGGTCGGAGTCATTCCCAGTGAGAGTTGGACTCCGCCAGGGCTGCCCTTTGTCCACCGGTCCTGTTCATAATTTTTATGGACAGGATTTCTAGGCGCAGCCAGGGAATGGAGGGTGTCATGCTTGGTGACCACAGGATCTCATCTCTGTTGTTTGCAGATGATGTTGTCCTGTTGGCTTCATCCAGCAATGACCTACAGCTCTTGCTGGGATGGTTTGCCGCTGAGTGTGAAGCGGCTGGGATGAGAATCAGCACCTCCATAGTCCGAGTCCATGGTCCTCAGCCGGAAAAAGGTGGATTGTCCTCTCCGGGTTGGGGAGGCTCCTGCCCCAAGTGGAGGAGTTTAAGTATCTTGGGGTCTTGTTCACGAGTGAGGGGAAAATGGAGCGAGAGATCGACAGACGGATTGGAGCAGCATCTGCAGTGATGCGGACGTTGTACCGGTCTGTTGTGGTGAAGAGGGAGCTTAGTTCTAAGGCAAAGCTGTCGATTTACCAGTCAATCTACGTTCCTACTCTCACCTATGGTCACGAGCTTTGGGTAATGACCGAAAGAACGAGATCGCGGATACAAGCGGCTGAAATGAGCTTTCTCCGAAGGATTGCTGGACTCACCCTCAGAGATAGGGTGAGGAGCTCAGTCATCCGGGAGAGGCTCAGAGTAGACCGCTGCTCCTCCACATTGAAAGGAGTCAGTTGATGGTGGTATGGGCATCTGATTAGGATGCCTCCTGGACGTCTCCCACTTGAGGTGTTTCAGGCACGTCCCACTGGGAGGAGACCCCGGGGCAGACCCAGGACTCGGTGGAGAGACTATGTCTCCCAGCTAGTCTGGGAACGCCTTGGTATCCCCTCTGAAGAGCTGGAGCAGGTGGCTGGGGAGAGGGAAGTCTGGGCTTCTCTGCTTGAACTGCTGCCTCCGCGACCCGGACCTCCGGAAAAGCGGTAGAAGATGGATGGATGGATGGATGGATGTATATAAATGATATATGTAAAGTTTCAGAAAAAATGGACTTAATATTGTTTGCTGATGACACTAACCTGCTATGCAGTGGAAACAATTTGGAACAACTTCTGGATACACTCGGAAAGGAATTAGGAAAGCTTAAACTGTGGTTTGATTCAAACAAATTAACGCTCAATTTAAGCAAGACAAAATTTATAGTCTTTAACAACCATCACAACTACCAGTACCCAAACTCAGTGTAAATGGTGTAGAGATTGAAAGGGTATCCGAAACTAAATTCCTTGGAGTAATAATTGATAACAAACTGTGTTGGAAGCCACATATTAATTATATAAAAGGTAAAGTATCCAAATCAATTGCAATATTACACAGAGTGAAAAATTTGCTGAATCAACCCACACTATACACCTTGTATCATTCATTAATACTCCCATACATGACATATTGTAATGAAGTATGGGGAAATACATATAAAACAAACATATATCCCCTCTTTATGCTTCAAAAAGAGAGCTATTAGAATAATCAACAAAGCAGCTTACAGGGAACCAACAAACCCACTTTTTCTTAAACAAAAACTCTCAAGTTGAAAGATCTGATCGACTTTAAAACCGCAATAATAATGTTCAAAGTGAAGAATCTATCACTGCCGCAAATATCCAAAAGTTGTTCTCAAACAAGGGAGAAACGATATCACTTCAGAGGAACATGTATATTTCAAAAGGCCTACAGTGAGAACAACTACCAAGCAACACTGTATTTCAGTGCAAGGTGTCAGATTATGGAACGATTTTGGACCTGAATTAAAATCATGTACAAAGCTTGGACAATTTAAACAAAAACTAAAGGAAGAAATACTCCAAACATATTTAGTAGTAGTAGTAGATTAGTTTATTTGACAGGGACAGTGCAATAAACATAGACAATTAATCAAAGACAATCAATCTGATGTGTTGCACATAGAGTGTATAGCTATTAGCTAATTTGCAACTCTTGTCCCTGGATGGGCTTTAGAAAAAAGAATCAAGATACAAGACGACATGTAAACTCACATAAGGATTGACATTTCCAGCCTGTGTTGTGTTATAGCTTAGTTTTTCTTTTTTCTCTGTGACACTATGTCTTAGATTTGTTTTTGAATAGTAACCGCTTAACTTAGACTAGCTCAGTTTTCTTTTTCTCTCAGTCATATTTTGTCTTAGCCTGTTTTAAATTGTAATCGCTCTTGTCTTGTTTTCTCTTTTTTCTCCTTTGAATTCTTGGATGGAATATGGGTGGGCAATATAAGCTGCGGCTTCAGCCATCACCCATTTCGGATAACTCACGTGGAATTGTATAGTAGAAGGAGTCTTTGTCTAATTTGACCTTGTTGTTATATTATACAGTTTCTTTTAACCTGTAATGTACTATCCGAAATGTATTGGTTAACTGTCTATATAGAACACCTGGGTCACAAATAGAGACTTTTAAGGACTAGGTAGAAGAAACATTCACTGTTTCACATCAAAAGATCCTGTTTATTTGTGGTGATTTCCATATAGATCTGTTAAACCAAAATAACCATAAACCCACTGAAGAATTTATAAATACAATGTATAGTTTAGGTCTTTATCCTAAGATCACCAGACCCAGCAGAATTACATCTCATTGTGCTACACTCATTGATAGCATCTTTTCAAATAATATGGATAATAACACAAAAAGTGGATTATTAATCAACAATATTAGTGACCCCCCTCATGGATCGTCACCTTATCGTGGTGGGGGGGTTTGCGTGCCCCAGTGATCCCAGGAGCTATGTTGTCCGGGGCAATTTGCCTCTGATAGGGTCTCCCAAGACAAACTGGTCCTGGGTGAAGGGCCAGACTAAGAACGATCCAACAGACCTCTCATGATAAATTGTATATCAAGGATTCAGTGTACCCCGCCCGGTATGGGGTTACCGGGGCCCCACCCTGGAGCCAGGCCTGGGGGAGGGGCTCGAAGGCTAGCGTTGGTGGCCAGGTTTCCTCCATGGGACCCGGCCGGGCTCAGCCCGAAGGCGTTACATGGGTCCGCCCTCCAGTAGGTTCACACCTGCAGGAGGGATCATGGAAGTCGGTGCTATGTGGATTAGGTAGCAGTCAAAGGCGGAGGCATTGGCGGACTGATCCCAAGCTTTCTAAACTGGCTTTTGGTACGTGGAATGTCACCTCTCTGGTGGGGAAGGAGCCCTAGCTGGTGTACGAGATTGAGCGATACCGGCTAGATATAGTCGGCCTCACCTCAACACACAGCTCCGGTTCCGGAACCAGTCTCCTGGAGAGGGGCTGGAGCTTGGCCTTTTCTGGAGTTGCCCCGGGCGAGAGGCGACGAGCAGGGGTAGGTATTCTTGTATCGCCCCACCTTGCTGCCTCTATATTGGAGTTTTCCCCGGTGGACGAAAGGGTTGCTTCCCTGCGCCTTCGGGTTGGGAAACGGGTCCTGACCATCATTTGTGCCTATGCACCAAATGATGTTTCAGAGTACCCACCCTTTTTGGAGTCTGTGACTGGGGTGCTGGAGGGTGCTCCTCCTGGAGACTCCATTGTCCTACTGGGGGACTTCAATGCGCACGTGGGCAACGACAGTGAAACCTGGAGGGGGGTGATTGGGAGGAACGGCCTGCCCGATCTGAACCCGAGTGGTGTTCAGTTATGGACTTCTGTGCTAACCACAGTCTGTCTATAACGAACACCATGTTCAAGCATAAGGGTGTCCATATGTGCACCTGCACCAGGACCCCTAGGCCGCAGGTCGATGATCGATTTTGTTATCGTATCATCAGACCTGCGACCGTGTGTCTTGACCACCCGAGTAAAGAGAGGTGCAGAGCTGTCAACTGATCACCACCTGGTGGTGAGTTGGATCCGATGGCAGGGGTGGATTCCATTCAGACCTGGTAGACCCATACGTATAGTGAGGGTGTGCTGGAGCGTCTGGCTGAGCCCCTGTCCGAGGAGGTCTTCAACTCCCACCTCCGGAAGAACTTCAACACATTCCGAGGGAGTCTGGAGACAATGAAGTCTGAATGGGCCATGTTCTCGCACCTCTGTTGTTGAAGCGGCCGGCCCAAGTGCAGCGGCCCCGCCAGGTGGTCGGTGCATCTCGTGGTGGCAACCCCCGAACCAAGTGGTGGACACCAGTGGTGAGGGGGGCCATTAAGCTGAAGAAGGAGTCCTATCAAGCTTGGTTGGCTTGTGGGACTCCCGAAGCAGCTGAGGTGTACCGGCAGGCCAAGCGGAGTGCAGCTCGGGTGGTTGCTGAAGCAAAAACCCGGGTATGGGAGGAGTTCGGTGAGGCCATGGAACAAGACTTTCGGTCGGCTTCAAAGAGATTCTGGCAAACTGTTCGGCGGCTCAGGAGGGGAAAGCAGCTCCCCGTCCACACTGTGTATGGTGCGGATGGGACACTGTTGACTTCAACTGGGGATATCGTCGGGCGGTGGAAGGAATACTTCGAGGATCTCCTCAATCCCACTGATACGCCTTCCACAGAGGAAGCAGGGTTTGGGGACAAGGGGGATGACTCGCCTATCACAGGGGCTGAGGTCGCCAAGGTGGTTAAAAATCTCCTTGGTGGCCGGGCCCCGGGGGTGGACGAGATTCGCCCCGAGTACCTCAAGGCCCTGGATGTTGTTGGGCTGTCATGGTTGACACGCCTCTGCAACATTGCGTGGAGGTCGGGGGCAGTGCCTTTGGCATGGCAAACCGGGGTGGTGGTTCCTCTCTTCAAAAAAGGGGACCGGAGGGTGTGCTCCAACTTTAGAGGGATCACACTCCTCAGCCTCCCTGGGAAGGTCTATGCCAAGGTACTGGAGAGGAGAGTCCGGCCGTTGGTCGAACCTCGGATTCAGGAGGAGCAATGTGGTTTTCGTCCTGGCCGTGGCACATCGGACCAGCTCTTTACCCTCTCGAGAATTCTTGAGGGTTCGTGGGAGTTTGCCCAACCAGTTTACATGTGTTTTGTGGACTTGGAGAAGGCATTTGACCGCGTCCCTCGTGGATTTTTGTGGGGGGTGCTTCGGGAGTATGGGGTATCGGGCTTGTTGTTACGAGCTATTCGGTCTCTGTACGACCGTTGTGAGAGTTTAGTTCGTATTGCCAACACTCGGTCGGAGTCATTCCCAGTGAGAGTTGGACTCCGCCAGGGCTGCCCTTTGTCACCGGTCCTGTTCATAATTTTTATGGACAGGATTTCTAGGCGCAGCCAGGGAATGGAGGGTGTCATACTTGGTGACCACAGGATCTCATCTCTGTTGTTTGCAGATGATGTTGTCCTGTTGGCTTCATCCAGCAATGACCTACAGCTCTTGCTGGGACGGTTTGCCGCTGAGTGTGAAGCGGCTGGGATGAGAATCAGCACCTCCAAGTCCGAGTCCATGGTCCTCAGCCGGAAAAAGGTGGATTGTCCTCTCCGGGTTGGGGACAGGCTCCTGCCCCAAGTGGAGGAGTTTAAGTATCTTGGGGTCTTGTTCACGAGTGAGGGGAAAATGGAGCGAGAGATCGACAGACGGATTGGAGCAGCATCTGCAGTGATGCGGACGTTGTACCGGTCTGTTGTGGTGAAGAGGGAGCTTAGTTCTAAGGCAAAGCTGTCGATTTACCAGTCAATCTACGTTCCTACTCTCACCTATGGTCACGAGCTTTGGGTAATGACCGAAAGAACGAGATCGCGGATACAAGCGGCTGAAATGAGCTTTCTCCGTAGGATTGCTGGACTCACCCTCAGAGATAGGGTGAGGAGCTCAGTCATCCGGGAGAGGCTCAGAGTAGAACCGCTGCTCCTCCACATTGAAAGGAGTCAGTTGAGGTGGTATGGGCATCTGATTAGGATGCCTCCTGGACGTCTCCCACTTGAGGTGTTTCAGGCACGTCCCACTGGGAGGAGACCCCGGGGCAGACCCAGGACTCGGTGGAGAGACTATGTCTCCCAGCTAGTCTGGGAACGCCTTGGTATCCCCTCTGAAGAGCTGGAGCAGGTGGCTGGGGAGAGGGAAGTCTGGGCTTCTCTGCTTGAACTGCTGCCTCCGCGACCCGGACCTCCGGAAAAGCGGTAGAAGATGGATGGATGGATGGATGGAATATTAGTGACCATCTGCCAATATTCACAGTTTTTGACAATGATTACAGGAAAGAAAAACAAGAAACAACATTTATGTACAGACTAGTGAGGACTGAAGAATCATTGAATGATCTAAAAATGATCTAGCAAAACAGAATTGGGAAGAACTATATAATGAAAAAGACACGGACAAAGCATATGAAACATTTTTAAGAATATTTAAATTATATGATAAAAAAAATGTCCAATTACAAAAACTCAATAAGAAGTAAAAATATTCAGACAGTCCATGGATCACTAACGGATTAAAAAATGCCTGCAAAAAGAAAAATATGTTGTATAGAGAATTCATGAGACATAGAATTAAGGAGGTAGAAAATAGATATAAAAATACAAAAATAAGTTAACCAATATTATAAGAATAAGTAAAAAAAAGGAATACTATAGTAAATTAATAGATAATAATAAAATAATATTAAAGGTATACAGAAAATATTAAATAAAATAATTTGAAATGAAGACTGACAAGTTAATTATAATCAATGTTATATAGATAATGATATAAATATTAATGATATAAATGATGCAGTAAATAGATTCAATGAGTTATTTGTAAATATTGGGGGGGGGGGATCCCTGATCCATTCCTATCTGAAAAGGGGAATCGTAAATTAATCGAAAGAAATCCAAATTCAATGTTTTTAACAGCAGTGAAAGAGAGGGAAATTACTGGATTGTACATAAATTCAAAAATAAAGTTTCAACTGACTGTGATGACACTGACATGGTAATTGGTAAAAAAAAAAAAAGTTATTATTAAAGAAATTGTTAAACCATTGAAACACATTTGCAACATATTCCTAACTGGTACAATTCCAAGTAAAATGAAAATAACTAAAGTTATACCTCTATACAAAACTGGAAACAAACACCATTTCACAAGCTACAGACCTGTTTCTATGCTGCCCTAATTCTCAAAAATACTGGAAAAACCCTTTAATGACAGATTAGACAAGTTTGTAGCTAAATACAAATTACTTACAGATAGCCAATTTGGATTTAGAACCACTCTACATCACCGGCTTTGATGGATGTTATAGATTGAATGAATGAATGAATGAATGAATTTATTTATTTCGGATAGTACATTACAGGTTAAAAGAAACTTATAATATATACCAACAAGGTCAAATTAGATCAAAGACTCCTTCTACTAAACAATTCCACGTGAGTTATCCGAAATGGGTGATGGCTGAAGCCGCAGCTTATACTTGCCCACCCATATCCATCCAAGAATTCAAAGGAGAAAAAAGAGAAACAAGACAAGGAGCGATTACAAATTTAAAATCAAGGCTAAGACAAAATGTGACTGAGAGAAAAAAGAAAACTGAGCTAGTCTAAGTTAAGCGGTTACTATTCAAAAACAAATCTAAGACAATAGTGTCACAGAGAAAAAAAAAGAAAAAAGAAAAAACTAAGCTACAACCCAACACAGGCTGGAAATGTCAATCTTATGTGAGTTTTCATGTCGTCTTGTATATATGTTTGGAGTATTTCTTCCTTTAGTTTTTGTTTTAAATTGTCCAAGCGTTGTACATGATTTTAATTTCAGGTCCAAAATCGTTCCATTATTCTGACTCCTTGCACTGAAATACAGTGTTGCTTGGTGGTTGTCTCACTGTAGGCTTTTGAAATATACATGTTCCTCTGAAGTGATATCGTTTTCTCCCTTGTTTGGAACAACTTTTGGATATTTGCGGGCAGTGATAGATTCTTCACTTTGAACATTATTATTGGCCGGTTTTAAAGTCAATCAGATCTTTCAACTTGAGAGTTTTTTGTTAAGAAAAAGTGGGTTTGCTTGGTTTCCTGTAAGCTGCTTTGTTGATTATTCTAATAGCTCTCTTTTGAAGCAATAAAGAGGGGATATATGTTTGTTTTATATGTATTTCCCCATACTTCATTACAATATGTCATGTATGGAGTATTAATGAATGATACAAGGGTGATAGTGTGGGTTGATTTCAGCTAATTTTTTCACTCTGTGTAATATTGCAATTGATTTGGATACTTTACCTTTTATATAATTAATATGTGGCTTCCAACACAGTTTGTTATCAATTATTACTCCAAGGAATTTAGTTCGGATACCCTTTCAATCTCTACACCATTTACACTGAGTTTGGGTACTGGGTAGTTGTGATGGTTGTTAAAGACTATAAATTTTGTCTTACTTAATTGAGCGTTAATTTGTTTGAATCAAACCACAGTTATGGCTTTCCTAATTCCATTTCCGAGTGTATCCAGAAGTTGTTCCAAATTGTTTCCACTGCTATGCAGATTAGTGTCATCAGCAAAACAATATTAAGTCCATTTTTTCTGAAACTTTTCATATATCATTTATATACTTTATTGAATAATAATGGTCCCAAAACTGAACCCTGTGGGACTCCACAGGTGACCTTCAGTAACTCTGAGTTTTTGCTGTTAACACATGCAAAACTGATATCTATTCTTTATGTAACTACTTAACCAGGACAGTGCTACCCCTCTAATACCACAATTTTGTAGTTTCTTTAATAATAAATTGTGATTCCAACTGTATCAAATGCTTTTTTAAGATCCAGGAATACTCCAACTGAATACTCTTTATTTTCAATGGCTGTTGATATTTTTTCTGTAAATTCCAGTTAGGCATATGCTGTGTGTCCTTTTGTGTCTGAACCCATATTGCTGCTCACACAATAAATCATTCTTCAGTATGAAGTTGTCATTCTCTCATAGAATATTTTTTTCAAGTATCTTGGAAAATTGCCGGTAATAGTGAAATTGGTCTGTAGTTGGAGAGTTCCCCCTCTGTCACCTGTCTTGTAAATCGGAATTACTTTAGCTATTTTCATTGCATTGGGAAATATACCTGATTGGAGAGACAGGTTACAGATATACGTCAGTGGTTTCACTATTGCATTCGATAACAGTTTTGACTAGTAGCTTGTCAATTCCATCGCAGTCAGTAGATGTTTTACTTTTGAACGATTTAACAATTTCAATGACCTCTCTTTAGTCTGTGTTCTTTATGAAGATGGTGTCTTTTACAGCAGTGTTATTGCATATTGTATCACCTGTAAGGCACCGTAGTGGGTATTTCTCGGGCCAGTTTATGTCCACTGTTCACAAAAAAAAATTATTAAATTCATCTGCAGGTGATGCTATATTCACATTCGGAGTCGATTTAATATTTTTTGGAATATTAGTTGGGTAGCTAGTATTTCTGCTTTTATTTCCAAGGGATACTGTTGATTATTGTCCATGATTTTTAATATTGTCTTTGTTTTTTTCCAGTTCTTTACTGTAATAGTCTCTTTTAGCTGCATCTTATTATATTTGTTAACTTATTTTTGTATGTTTTATACCGGTTCTCTGCTTCCTTTTGTTCCTTTTCTTTATGAAAGCTTTATATAATAAATTTTTCTTTTTACACGCCTTTTGTAGTCCTTTGGTTAACATGGTTTGTCAGCAAATTTGTGTTTAAGCTTTTTTTTTAACTAATGGGGCAGTTTTTCTCATAAAGAGTGGTTTCAATGTTTTTAAATGTGTCATAGGCTTCATTTACATCTGATACATAGACTTCTGTCCAGTCTTGCTTCAGCAAGTCCTCTTTAAAAGAACTGATTGCGTTTGGTGATTTGTGTCTGAACGATTTTTGAGATTTTTTCTGGGTTGGGCCCCTGTGGCCATGGATAGTGCAAAGATTGGCAAGTGGTCGCTTATATCATTTATCAATAATCCACTTTCTATTTTCTTATCGAGAACATTGACAAACAGGTTGTCAATAAGTGTAGCAGAGTGAACTGTGATTCTACTGGGATGTGTTATTGTGGGATATAGGACTCATGCATGTACATTGAGTTCATGAACTCTGTAACTACAATTTTGTTGATGTGGATTAAGTAGATCAATATTGAAGATCTCCACAATTTGCCTACCATTTTCTTACTTAGTAATATTATTGTACAGCGCGACTAATTTATCTCTGAATGTCTCAATGCAGTTCCCGGCGTTCTGTATATGCAGCTTTTGATTAGATTTTTTGTTTTGTCTAGGTCAATCTCATCAGTAAACACATTCCAATAATCCCTGGTTGTTGCTGAGGACATTTCATTTACAAGCTTACATCTATATAGGTCATCATATTCAGTTGCAAACACCACCACCATATTTTTTGAGATCTGTTAATGTTAAAACATCTGATTTCCCTCTATTGCCATCAGGGGAGCCTGGTCTTCATTAAGCCGACTGCAATAGCTGTGAATTTTCTGTTTAGCTGTTTTATATAGTCCTGAATCTGTGAGAAGTTTTTGTTAAGACTTCTGCTATTGAAGTGTATTATTGACAGTTTACCATCTAATTGCACTTGACTTTGAATTGCTTTTCAGTGTAATATTCACAGTGGTTATGATTATTATTGATAATTTGGTTATCAGGGATCAATATCATTCTCCATCTCTTGTGGTTTATGTTCAGCATTGTGGCTTATTTTTAGTGTTTGAGTTTCCTCACTCTGTGTTTCATAGTCAGTGTTCATCTGTATTTATCTAAGTCAGTAGCATCTCTGATATTTACTTTTTGCTTGCTCAGGTGTTCCATTTAGTTTAATCCAAATTCTACAATTTCTTGTCCAGGTTGACTGTATCTTATTTTGTTTTTTTAGCATCCATGCCTGCCCGTGCTAATTCAGCGTTTTTTTTTTCATCGGTGTTCATTTAGGTAAACTTGAGTTTCCTTTAGTTTTCTGGCCTGCTCAGTATGTCATTTTTCACCCTCCTGTTCACAGAGCGCATCACAATTGATTTCTTTGTTTTGTTATCTTTCTTCGGTAAAGCATCTAACAAGACTGAGATCGCACTGGCTTCTACTTAATGTCTTTATCATTAAGGACTGAAGCACTTGGTTTTCTAAGGACATTGATTCACTTATGGAAGCATGTTCACCACTCAGTCCTGTTGCGGCATGGCGTATGACTGATATCTGATGTCTAGTCCACTTATAACTAGGTCATCTATGCGAGAACCTTGTTCAAGATCCTCGACGCGTTGCTCCAAAGACGCCCCGTGTTGCTCCAGGTCCATAATTTTTTTGTCTTTTTCTTTTATTAATGAATGTAGGGCTTGTACCTCCTCTATAGGCCTATTATTTTGTCCTGCTGGCTAGTCATTTTGGCCAATTCTTCTAACACAAAGTTCAGAGATTTTTTAATTTCTTCCATTTCTCTTTTTTGGGTGGCATTTTACTGACCTGTGGATAGAATTAAACAGAGAATCCTGGCTAGGGCTATCGCCGGCGCCTGCCTCCGTCTACCCTGGACAGTTATGTCGCACACCGCCTGGCGCAGCCGGAATCCACCCGATCACAGCCACTCGTTAGCCGTCTGGCTGGGTGGCTCCTCAGCTGGGCCCCGTCCACGCCAGTTATGTCGCACTCCGCCGGCGCAGCTCTAAATCACGATCACCTCCGCCGATCGGTGGCCGTTCACCGTCGCTCGCTGTCGTCTGAGCTGGGTGGCTCTTCGCTAGGCCCCGTCACCCGACCGCCGTCAGTCTGGTAGTTCTCGGCTGGGCCTCGCAAATTGGGCTCCGATTCAGGCCACTGTCATGCTGGATCCAGGTGGCCCCCGTCTCTCACCTAACGCCGGCCCGAGCTCCCAATCGCCGCCCTCGGTTGGTTCGTCCGGTAAGCCCTCACCGGGGACTGAGCCGCCTCGGTTGGTTCCTCCGGTAAGCCCTCACCGGGGACTGAGCCGCCTTCGTGTCGGAGTAGGAGCACCACAGGGGCTAGTGTTAAGGCTAGCCCGCATATAGCTTGGCAACGCTTCATATAGAGCGCAGCGGGTTTTCTCCCGAATTAAAAGGGCATTCCGAGACGGGATTCTGAACGGGGGTGAAAATCAAGCCCGTAGTGGGGGTCCGTCACGAGCGCCGATCGCTGTTGGTTAGGTACTTTTAATGGCAAGAAGAAATCAGCGACTTTCGTTCAGCGTTGAAAATGTGTGACCATCCCGGTCGCCCATCTGACTTCCGACGAAGTCAAGATGGGCGACCCGGGAATGTCCAAGTCAAGATGGCGACATGACATGACGAAGTCGACGTGGATTGATCACCCGAACAGAGTTCGGCTCTTTCCGCCTCCTAGGTGATGTGAGCGCACCGATCGACGGAGTCGTGACACATTATCCCAAAGAACCGTCCTGGAAGCCTCCAAAAGAAAAGAATTTGGGTAAGTAATATTTTATTACATTTTTTTTTTTAAATTTGTAAGAGTGATCAGTCATACATTCCACCTAATTAGACCAATATCTGTGTACAGATAGTGGATTAGAGTCCCACTACAGACAGTGTACAGTACCTGTTATAAACAGGTTTGGGGACATAGTCTGAGACACAGTGAGACGCACTGGCGGTAACCAGTGGTCAATAATAGAACGCGTCATACTGGGCACTTAAGACGTTTTGTGACAGTTGACGGTTGTATTGGTCATAAATAAATATGGGATCTTACAAGTCAAAACCCAAACAGGACTGCTCTGGCGCGGGTGGCCCAAAGGTGAAATATATGACTCATAACTATGGTCCTGAGAGTGTGGAGTTTTTGGAAAAATGGCTCTGCAGGGGTGAATTTCCTCCTGGGGGGGTCTTTTTCTGTCGAGGTTATTAACACTTTGAGGGATAAAATAAATGGTGAAATCCAGAGGGTACAGACAAAGAAGAAGCAGGGTAAGAAGGACAGAGAAAAACTGACGCAGTTACAGTTAGAAAAGGGCGCGGTCGAGATGTGTTTGGCGGAGGCAAAGACATGTAGGGATAAGCAAGAACAGAATAGAATGGACAATGAATGGAAGAAAAAGGACAGAGAAAACACACACACCACACAAAAACAATTTTTACACTCTGCTGGGGATCCTGTGCCACCGCCATATGAACGTGAAAGACCCGTTCCACCTCAACCCCACACAACTAATCCTTTCACTGCAGCGTTGTACCCAGCACTACCTGACCCATATGCTCTCACACCGGAAGATGACAGTTTTAGAAGGGGGCCAGTACATCAACATGCCCAAGTGAACCCACCGCTGCAGGAAGGGGTGGACGAGGGGCTACAAGGAGCGGCAGGAGGGGTTGATGTCCAACCGCAGACTGATCAGAAGCCCCCATCTCAGCATAAAGTGGTCACGCGTAAAGAACCTCCACTTTTGCATGATCGAATGCCAAAGCCAGAAAATGACCAGTCTCCGGACGTTAACATGCCAATGGTTGAGGTGGCAGGGGACGGGGTTCACAATTGGTGTTTCATCCGTGGGCTCCGGAAGATATTCCCAAGTTCGCAGCTAAGCTGCCCCAGCTAGAGAACAACCTTGCGTATTTCTGTGAACAATTGTGGGCATTCTGCGAGACCTACCGTCCCACCTTCTTCGAGTTGCAAAGAATTATGGCTCAGAAGTGCACACCTACCAATATAGCCAAGCTGATGCCAGCCTTTGCTGTGGATGTGCACCCTAACAACCATGTCTGGGGGAATGATGACACTAATAAGGACTACAAAGACACAATAAAGGCACTCGTGCAGCTGATTGAGGATCAATGCCGTAAGACCTCTGATCTCTCCAAGGTGGCCCAATGCAAACAGAAGGATGATGAGACTCCTGATGATTATTTCCACAGACTGTGCAAGATATTCAATGGCGCAGTGGGAATACCCTGCCCACCGAACTACATGGAAGACAAGGGGGCATATGGCACGCATCTCAACATGTGGTTCATGGCCGACCTGTTGTCCAACTTGGTAGCTGATGTGAAACAGACCTGCATTGGATGGGAGTCTCAGATGTCTGAAGAAATACTCGGTCAAGCTGATCACCACAACTGGAAACATGAGTCTGTTGTTAAAAAGAAATCCAAGAATAAGGAAGATAATCTGGAAAAGGCCCTGCTCACGATGGCGCAGTGGGCCCCCACTCCGGCACAGCCACACCCAGGCTTCACTGCTGGCCCTAACCAGTGTCGCTACTGTGGCCAAGAAGGACACTGGATGAGACAATGCCCACAACTGTCGACCTGTGGCTACTGCAAGCAACCTGGACACTGGGCTACAGCATGTCCAGTAAGACCACAATCTGGACCCCGTGGAAGGGGAAGGGGTAGAGGTAGCTTCCAGCAAAGCAACTGTGGATCCTGGCCCCGACAAAACCCTGGCCAGCCACCACACCCTTTCCCTCAGCCCCCACCCCACCAACCCCAACCCCAACAGCCTCAGCAGTGATGCCAGGTAGATAAGACTGGACAATGCTCTTTCTCTTTACCCTCACCCCCAGCAGATGAAGTACATGTGCTTGCCAATAAAAATCACGCTACAGCCACACACACACCCCATACTGACAATGTGCCAGCAGTGACATTTGCATCATATTCTACCTCTCACTTTAGAGATTTACCAATCCTGCCTGTTAAAGTTTCATATGGGAGCACGGGCCCTTACCGCTCATCAGGCTGATGACTGGGTTTCATCTGCACCACTACACCTCATCGGCCTCAGTACAGTTTCATTCTCCCCTCTCTGCAGACGTATCGTGCAGAGTATGCGGTTTCACTTCCCTGTGAGCATTTCATCCAAACTTTGGATGACACCAGGCGATACACATGGATGAAACCCATTATCATGCCCTCTGTACAGAGCCAGAAGACCATATGCTCTCACGTGTTCCACTATCTCTGTGGGCTGCGCACAAATATGACGTGGGGCTTATAAAAAAACCTGCCCTCCAGTTGTTATAACCCCGAAGTCTGATTTCAGCTGCAGTATGTCAGACAAAAAAGCCCTGCAGAGGATAGTTAAGGGAGCTGAGAGAGTCATTGGAGTTTCCTTCCCCTCTGTCCAAGAACTTTTTCAGAACCGTTGTAGGAGAAGGGTATTGAACATTGTCAAGGACCACTCTCACCCTCTGCATAAACACTTTGAACTGCTGCCATCTGGCAAACAATTCCGGAGCAACCACCAGACTGATTAACAGCTTCCTTCCACAAGCTGTTAGGATGCTGAACAGTTGATCTGGAATCTTTCATACATACTACTGCACCTTATGGACATTATGTATATTATTTGTATATTATAGTTCTAGTTAGTTTCAAGTATGTCTCAGGGATTGTGAATGGCTGTGTTGGGGTAGGGGGTGAGAGGGTGTGTGTGTGTCTTGAATTATGTTCTTTTTACTTATATGGATGCCTAGAGAAACGTAATTTCATCTTGCCTGCACTACAGTTGTATGTACAGCAATATGACAATAAAGGTTGATTTGATTTTGATTTGATTTTTTGATTTTGATTTCAGACCCAAATGCATGCAGTACCCACTCAGGTCTGAGGCACGTGATGGCATCACTCCTGTCTTTGAATCACTTTTAAAAGAAGGGATTATTGTTCCCGCACCAAATTCTCCAGTTTGTACACCAATTTTTCCCGTAAAAAAGATCAGAGATGAGGGCCAACCTGCTGAATGGCATTTTGTTCAAGACCTCCAGGCTGTAATGCTGCGTTGTCCAGCGTTGCCCCCTGTGGTCCCTAACCCCCACACTATTTTGACAAAAATTCCTCCAAATTCAACCTACTTTACAGTGGTGGATTTGTCAAATGCGTTTTTCAGCGTCCCAATCCAAGATTTACAGTTTTGGTTCACATTCCAGTTGAATGGGGCTCTTTACACGTTCACCAGATTGGCCCAGGGCTACTGTGAAAGTCCAACTATTTATAACGCGGCTCTCAAGAGCTCTTTGAGCTATCTTCAACTGTCAGAAGGCTCTGTCTTCATTCAATATGTCGAT
The DNA here is from genome assembly GCA_020510985.1 of Pholidichthys leucotaenia. Taxonomy (NCBI): domain Eukaryota; kingdom Metazoa; phylum Chordata; class Actinopteri; order Cichliformes; family Pholidichthyidae; genus Pholidichthys; species Pholidichthys leucotaenia. Next base: position 260,241,721 of record CM035842.1, on the reverse strand, counting down.
GACCTTTTGCTGTGCACGCCAATGAGGCACAATTGCCAAGCAGATCTTTGAAGCTTTTGTCGCCTTGCTGCTGAGGCCACAAGGCTTCAAAGCCAATTTGCAATTTTGCAGACCAATGGTCACATTTTTGAGCCACCAAAGCTCTAGTCAAGGCAAATCTCTTTCTCCAAAGAGTGCACAAGCAATCTGTCACATGGACAAGCCTAGAAACCTAAGAAAGAACTTCTCTCCTTTCTTGGCATGGCATCCTATTGTCGTTCCTTCATTCCTGATTTTTCATGCATTGAAAGACCAATGCGTGACATCATTCCATCAAAGGGTCCCTCACACTTCCCTCTTGAGTGAACACCCACTGCTAATGACTCCTCTGAAAACATGAAGAAAGCTCTTTTGGCTCCTCCAACACTTTCACTTCCTGATCCATCTAAACCTTTTGTTCAGTATGTTGATGAGAAGTCCGGATGCATGACCTCTGTTCTTCTGCAGCCCCACGGTGACAGACTTCGCCCAGTTGCGTATTACTCCTGCAAGTTGGATGCTGTTGCGGCAGGACTCCCACTCTGTCTCCGTGCAGTTGCAGTGGCAGAGCATGCTGTAGTGGCATCCTGTGACATTGTTCTGTGTTCTCCTCTCACCCTGTATGTTCCTCATGCTGTTGCACTGTTTCTGAAAGAGCAGAAGTCATCACACCTCTCCCATGCAAGGTGGCTTAGATATCATTCTACCCTCCTTGAATCACCAAACCTTACTGTCAAACGCTGTGCACAGTTGGTTAACCCAGCCACCAATCTTCCCCCACTTTTTTGTGATGATGACACAGACTGTGACCATGACTGTTTGTCCTTGCTGGACATTGTCACCTTTCCCAGACCTGACCTCTCTGACACTCCACTGTCAAACCCAGACCTTGTCCTGTATGTTGACGGCTCTGCATCTGTTGACCCCCTCGGATTTAGGCCGCAACAAAGTGGGGTTGGGCAGTCTGTGATGACCACTGTATGTTGCTTTCTGGCTCCTTGCCATCTCATCTTTCTGCACAAGCTGCAGAGCTTGTCACCTTGGCAGAGGCCTGCACTTATACAGCAGGTCAGTCTGTTACTATTTACACTGATTCACGCTATGCCTTTGGGGTAGTTCATGATTTTGGTGCACTGTGGCGTGTAAGGAACTTCCTCACTTCTGCAAGTTCACCCATAAAGAACTCCTCTTATGTCTCCCGCCTTCTTGATGCAATCCTCCTTCCTTCTTCTGTGGCAGTGTGCAAATGCACGGCCCACACCTCCTCCTCTGACTCTGTTTCTCGGGGCAATGCTCGTGCTGACGCGGCAGCCAAGGCTGCAGCTCTCTCTCTCTCTCTGCCACCCATGGTCCCCCTTCCTCTTCTTCGCCTCCCCCTCCTGTCCCCTCTCCACTAACCACTGATTCCCTCATTTCTATGCAACCTCTTTCATCTCCACAGGAACATCAGAAGTGGACCAACAAAGGCTGTCACACAGATCACGCTGGTATGTGGTGAGGTCCCAATGCTCTCCCCTGCTTACCAACTCATTTTTTTCAATCATTTTGCTAAATTGACACATGGGAGAGACCATGTGTCAAGAGAAGGGATGATACAACCACTGCATGCAAATTGGTTCACTACTGGGTTCACTGTTTATGCTGACAATTTTTGCAGAAAGTGTCTAATCTGTGCCACTAACAACATCCTCTGTGGGTGTTTCCAAACAGGTTCCAGCGGCACCCACACCCCCTGCAGGACCATTCCAACACCTCATGATGGACTTTATCGAATTAAATCCAGCTGAGGGAAAAAAGTACTGTTTGGTAATGGCTGACATGTGGTCCAAGTGGGTAGAGGCCTTTCCAGCCAATACATGCACCATGACGCACTAGCTTGTGGATCACAGAAGCATTACTGTCAGAAATAATAATTCCCAGACTGGGGAATCACCAGATAGAAAATCTCCAGTGGACAATCGGCAAACATTTTGTTAAATGGAAGCATTCGACCAACATGGAGTATTACATTGGGTTTTGATTTGGAAGGAAACATTGTGCCTACCACCCGGCACTCAGGTGGGTGCGAGTTGAGCCGCGAAAATGGCATCCCTTGTGGGCACATTATGCGGTTTCCATATGCTTCACATGCTTTAGATACTGTATGCATTATTGTTTACTGCACGTCTCAGCAGGAACAAACAGGTGACTTACCTCCTTGGGGTAGCAGGAGGGATGCGAAGTTCTGGCCTTTTGTATGGCAGAGAGGACGGCCATGAAGGATTTCCTGACCACCAGGACTTCAGCTGGAGACAGAAGACCTGGAAGGGGGGGGTGCATTGTGATTGGGGATGTAAAGACAATGTGACTGTTTGCTTTGATGTCCTGGGGTATAAAAGGACAGCTGTGGGGGCATGCCTCTCTCTTCTTTCTGTTTTTGGATGTTGGAGAATGTGGTGGTGAATAAAACTGATTTTGAGTAATAAACTCAGCCTCGTCTTTCCACACATCTCCACACTGGTGACTCTACGACGTATCATGAGCGGAGATGAATCTTCCGAGCTAGACTCGCCAGGAGCCAGCCAAACGAGTGCAGCCACAGTCCACCTACCGGACTTCTGGCCGAACAATCCGCGCTCCTGGTTTAGCGCAGTCGAGACACAGTTCCACCTCCGGAGGATTTCGGTGGATGACACAAAGTTCTACCATGTGGTTGCAAAGCTAGACAACCACACAGCCCAGCGGGTGGCGAAACTGATCAACCACCCGCCGGACAGCAACAAGTACAGCACGTTGAAGGCTGCACTCATCCGTTACTTCACCCCCTCGGTGCAGGAGCGAGCAGAGAGGCTCCTGGCCCTGACTGAATTTGAGGGCGACAGACCTGCAGACCTGATGGGGAAGATGTTGAGTTTGAGAGACTCGAAGTTGATAACTTCATCTTCACCCCACCTCTTCCTCAGGACCCTACCGTCAGAGGTGAGGAGTGGACCCTGGCCAGGTTCACCACTGCTGGCCCGACAGGACTACCACGAGCCTGGGCCAGGAGGCACAGCGACTCGTCGACCCCAGGGTAAAACGGCGCGCGGCCCGCGGCTGCGGCAGCGGGGCCCACGCGCAACGTCCAGAGACGGCAGGGGTCCAGAGGGCTGCAGCACCCAGACGCACCGACGACGGCGGGTGGGCAGGGGCCGCGAAACACGGAGCAGACGACATCCTTTGCTTCTATCATTCGCCGTTTCACAGAGAGGGCACGCAGAGTGCATTATACCGTGCCACTTTAAAGCGCTCGGGGAAACGCCAAGAGCCGGGGTTCGGTAGCAGCTGCGGCCCTCGGAGAGGAGGAACAAGCTGCTCTACTTGAAGGATGCGCACTCGGGGAGGCACTCTCCTCGGTGGACACAGGCTCCCAGCTGAGTTTCATCACACACCTTCCTACGCGGACCGGTGGCACCTTCCAGTGGGTCCCCGGGTGTCAGCAGCGAACGGCTTGGCGATTAAGACATTCGGTGAGAGGACTCTGCTTCTGTCTTACACGGCAGTACATTCGAGTGGACTTTCGTCATAGTGGCAGTCAATTTCAACATGTTAGGGGCTGATTTTTTGTGCTCACATAGTTTGTTGGTCAATCTTGCTAACAGACACCTGGTTAATGCACTCTCTTTTTCTTCTATCCCCTGTACAGCGCGAGTGGCCCCGCCAACACGACAAGCAATGTCACAGCTGCAGGTGGTAAGTTCCACACACTCCTCACTCAGTTCCCAGCACTCACGGTCCCAACATTTCGGCGACAGTGGCTAAACACGGGGTGGAACATTTTATTACTACCACCGGACTGCCCGTTTCGCTAAAGCTCGGCGCCTTGGATTCAGCTAAACTGACCATAGCGCGCGAGGAGTTCGCCAACCTGGAGAGGTTGGGCATCATCAGGACATTCCAAGAGCCCATGGGCTTCACCGCTTCACATGGTCCCGAAAGCTGATGGCTCGTGGCGGCCTTGCGGTGATTCCGCAGGCTGAACAACGCTACAGCGCCCGACCGCTACCCGATCCCCGGCGCATCCAGGATTTTGCAGTTCATTTGGCAGGGGCGCGGTTTTTTCTAAAATAGGAACTTGGATACGCAGTTACCACCAGGTCCCAGTGCGCGCTGAGACATACCCAAAACAGCGGTAATAACTCTCTTTGGGCTTTTTGAGTTTTTGCGCATGCCGTTTGGGCTTAAGGGGGCGCTGCGCCGACGTTCCAACGCATGGATGGACACAGTTCTGCGGCGATCTCCCTTTCGTGTTCGTCTACCTGGACGACATTTTGGTAGCCAGCGCGTCCGAAGACGAACACCGAAGACCACCTCACAGCTGTTTTCTCCGGAGGTTGACAGAGCACGGGTTAAATAATTAACCCGGCAAAGTGTCAGTTCGGGGGTTGACGCAGATTGATTTTTGGGCCATCGCATCTCCCCAGAGGGAGCGGGGTCCCTCGGCCTGACAAAGTGCGTGCAGTAATAAATTTTCCCAAGCCACAAAACAGTCAAAGCGTTACTGAGTTTTTGGGGAATGGTAAATTTTATAACCATTTCCTCCCCTGCGCAGCACAGCTTCATGCAACCATTGTATGCTGCACTAAAAAAACAAAAACCCACAAATAATGTCGAAATGGTCTCCGGAGCGAGAGCGCGCATTTTTCCGAAGTCAAAACAGCCCTGGCAAACGCTGTGTTGTTAGCACATCCAGTCCAGTGGCCCGCATGGTGCTCACTGACTGGACGCGTCAGATGTGGCATAGGGGGCGGTCGTGGAACAGTTTGTAGCAGGAGCCCCCTGGGCAACCGCTCGCCTTTTTCAGTAAGACCCTGCGCGACAGGCGAACGAAAAATACAGCGCATTCGACAGGGAGTTGTTAGCTCTCCACTTGGCCATTCGCCACTTCCAGTTCTGGCTGGAAGGACGCCGTTTCACCGCATTCGTTGACCACAAGCCGCTGACTTTTGCGATGGCCAAGATTTCAGAACCTTGGTCGGGCCGGCAGCAGAGACAGCTGGCCGCGATTTCGGAGTTTACTACCGATATCCAGCATGTGGCGGGTAAACTTAATGTAGTGGCAGACTGCCTCTCGCACGCCGTGGGGGCTCCCGCCCACGCGGAGGTAGATCCTGCAGCCATGGCCGTGGAGCAGGTTAGCGACGCGGAAGTGCGCGCGGCCCCAGTCCGCGTGGGGATAGATTATGCAGCCATGGCCGCAGAGCAGGGTAGCGATGCGGATGTGCGCACGCTCCAGTCTGGACCAACAGGGTTAAGGCTGGAGAGCAGGGTGCTGCAAGACGGTATGCCCCCCCCTAATCTGCGATGTCTCCACTGGGCGTCCGCGTCCGGTGGTTCCAGCCGCGTGGCGCAGCCGCGTTTTTGACTCGATCCATTCGCTGGCGCACCCGGGAGCGCACGCGTCGGTCAAAATGGTAGGAGAGAAATTTGTGTGGCCGAGCCTGCGCAAACAAGTTAGAGAGTGGGCGGCAGCGTGCACAGCCTGCCAGCGGGCCAAGGTTCATAGACACACGAGAGCTCCCTTGGAGCCGTTTCACATCCCGGCTAAAAGGTTTGATCATGTCCACGTGGACCTCGTAGGCCCCCTCCCGCCCTCACAAGGGTGCACACATCTTCTGACAATGGTTGACCGCACCACGCGCTGGCCAGAAGTGGTCCCGCTGTCGTCAACCACAGCTGAGGAAGTCATGCGCGCGTTTTTAACGGCATGGGTAGCGCGTTTTGGAGTCCCGTCGGACATTACGTCTGACAGAGGCCCGCAATTTGTTTCCGAACTTTGGTCAGCGATGTCCCGCAGCCTGGGGGCAACGATCCACTGCATGACCGCGTACAACCCGCAGGCTAACGGGTTGTGCGAAAGTTTTCACAGGTCATTGAAGGCGGCCCTCAGAGCGTCGCTTATGGATACAAATTGGGTGGACAAGCTACCATGGGTTTTATTGGGGTTGCGTTCTGCACCTAAAGAGGATTTTGAAGCCTCCCCAGCTGAGCTAGTTTTCGCACAGCCACTTCGGCTGCCCGGGGAATTTCTCCCAGATAATCCTGCGCCAGAGCGCTCCCCAGTTCAGCGGTTACAGAATAGCACGGGCCCGAGCACGCTACCTGGCCCCGTTCACCACAGTTTTCCGTGTGTTTTTGTGCCTAAGGCTTTAAAAAATGCGAAGTTTGTTTTTGTCAGACATGATGCCCATCGTCCACCCTTGCGCCCACCTTATGATGGACCATATAGAGTGTTGGAAACAGGGGATAAGCATTTTTTGCTAGATTTGGGTGGCAGAAAAGAAAGGATTGGCATTAACAGGCTCAAACCCGCTTTTGTGTTAGCTGACGAAGTTGCGCAGTTGGCGAAGGCTCCTCGGCGTGGCAGACCCCCTAGAGAGCATTCCCCAGAACACCCACAGAGGTTGACTAACAGTTCTCATCCCCAGGCAGCAGATCCACAGCTGGAAGACGCCGTGGAAGTGGTACAGCCTGCTTACAGCAGATAAGGGAGGAGGTTGAGACCTAAGCGGCATTTGGACTGATATATAGTGGTTTTATTATGACATGCAATCTGTGGTGATGTTGTTCCATCTTAGACGTTTGGGGGGGGGGGTCATGTGGGCACATATGCGGTTTCCATATGCTTCACATGCTTGTTACTGTATGCTTATTGTTTACTGCATGTCTCAGAGGAACAAAAGGTCTGAACCTCCTTGGGGTAGCAGGAGGATGCGAAGTCTGGCCTTTTGTATGCAGAGAGATGGCCATGAAGGATTTTCTGACCACCAGGACTTCAGCTGGAGACAGAAGACCTGAAGGGGGGTGCATTGTGATTGGGGATGTAAAGACAATGCAACTGTTTGCTTTGATGTCCTGGGGTATAAAAGGACAGCTGTGGGGGCATGCCTCTCTCTTCTTTCTGTTTTTGGATGTTGGAGAATGTGGTGGTGAATAAAACTGATTTTGAGTAATAAACTCAGCCTCGTCTTTCCACATTTCTTCACACCCTAAAGAATTAGCTTGCTAATCTTGAAGATGAGACTGGCCTACCATGGGTGAAATGTCTGCCGTTGGCACTCATGTACATACGCATGCGAGTCAGGAAGAAATATAACATGTCACCCTTTGAAATTTTGTTTGCTCGGCCTCCTTTTTTAAGGTTTTCTGCGGAAAGGAAGACACCACCTCCTCTAACTACCTCACATTTTGAAAATGTCATGTTATCTTATTGCTCTGCCTTGTCCTGCCAACTGCAAAACATCTCTCAACAGGTAAAAGCTGCCTTGCCCAAACCTGCCGAGGGGCTCCTTCATGACATAAGACCAGGTGACTGGGTGGTGGTTAAAAGCTTCAAACGGAAGAATTGGCAGAGCAAACGGTGGTTGGGTCCATATCAAGTCCTTCTGACGACATTCACGGCTGTGAAAATCACTGATAGGGCAACGTGGCTCCACGCAACCTCTTCAGAAGAAAGGTTCCCAGGGTCAAGCCCAAACAACCCAAGACCAGGACCAGGAGTATGAAAGCAGATGGTGAATAGCCACAATCACACACCCCATGTTGTAGACTAGGACAAGAAGCAGATGTCCAAGTGGTTAGCCAAAACCACCACCAGCTTCATTATTTACCCCCCCCCCCCCATTAACTTGAAAGCCAACTCCCTGTTCATCTTTGGTGGCTTCTTCAGCTGGATCCTCTGGGTTTTGGACTCCTCGACAAAGACAGTGACTGTCTAGCTGTTTGTCTATGCAAACGTCAGCTGATGTCACCCTCTGGTGTCCAGGACCGACATTTGCAATAGAAAAGCAGGCTGTCTGGTTATCAATGCAAAGGAGAGAAGAAGTGCGACTAGTGTTGTCACCTAATCGCCGTGTGACGACATAAGGCCACATACTGTTGCACCTGATAGCCACCACAAATAACCTGAGTGTACGCCGAACGCTGCTCAGGTGAAACATACAGCATGCATCTCACTTACACTGATACTGATATGATGGACAATTCAGACTCACAACAGCATCACATTGCTGAAGAGGAACACCGCCGAAGACGCCAGCGGTGCGTCAGTTTTGTGTGAAAACGGACACGATGTGGGTGTGCTTTCTTATCACCCTTCTTGCTTGGGGTAATCATATACCTATTGATACTGTACGGTGTTCTGCCTCACCAAACAATCCTTTCCAGACAAGACGAGAGGCAAGCCCCCTGGGGTATAACTTTGATAACTATTCCAGTGACACCTATGATAACAGTGCTATGGTATCAGGTGGTGCGTTTGTCAGTTAAACAAGCAATGTGACTGGGTCTTGTTATGCTTGTACATACCTGCCACATCATTGTACTCACTCTGTGCCTATGATTCCTTACCCTCTAAGCATATCAGAAACAATGGGAGCATTGTTAGCACAGACTACAGTTTGACGGGGGTACACCACAAATAAGGGGTTTACTGTTGAATTTGCAGGAAACACAACAGAGTACTGTGAGTGGTTAAATGTCGTGTAACAGATTTTGCTTTTCACCAACTCAGAGTTCATAAGGTAATCTGCATAAGCAAGAAGGCTCAGAAGCCTGTATCACTATTAACCCCACATTTTTTACAGCTTCAGTATGTTTTCACCTTAGTTGTCATTACAATGGGTCAACATATTTGGGAACTTCACAACGATGTAACACTACTCAATGCTACCTGTGGGTTCATGTGACTGGTACCACCATGTTTGAACACAGAAAGGGTGCCATTTTTTCACATCACCAAACCTTACCCTACCGAGGGCTACATGTGGACATCAAAATAAAAGCCAATGTTCTATAATCCTCAATTGTTCTTCCCCAGCTCTGATGGCTATGGTAGCCTAACTGCTCATGTTGGGTATGGGGTCGCAAGTCTATCAGTATTTGCCACCGGGGTGGTATGGAACATGTCACATGGCTAAATTGATTCCTAGCATGTGCATTGTCACAAAATCTCACCCATCATGCTCATATTCATATTCACATTATTTCCTATCACATGAACATCATGGGCAGAGGAAAGAGCAACTGATGACCAAACCAGGGTCAGGATAAGTCCAGGGTGAAAACTCTTAGCGCATTGGTACCCACGTGGGGTATGGTAAATACTGCCCACCATATTGACAGACTGGTTATTGATTTGGAGAACCTCACAGCTTTAACTGAAATGGGATTCTCAGCAATGACAATTGAAATGAAGGCCATGCATAATGCCGTGCTACAAAATAGATTGGCTCTGGACACAGTTTTGGCAGCTCAGGGTGGGGTATGTCACATTATAGGTCAAGAGTGCTGCACCTATATCCCTGATTATGGTGATAATATGGCATATGTGGTGAGTCACCTAAATGACCTTCTCTCACAGCAGCTGCAGCAGGATAGTATGGCCTCCTCTGGCTGGGACCTGTGGTCCTGGCTGACTAGTGGTGGTTGGAAGACTGGCTTGCACGTATTGGAGTGATGTTTTTAATAATTCTACTGATTTGGTGTTCTGTGGCTGTTGTCTGATTATGATAATTCGTAATATGATGTCCAAAATGTTCACTATCAACATGATGCATTACACAGCTCTCCCTACAGCTGAACAGGATTCAGACACCATCCACATTGACACAAATGTGAATCACACTGCTTTCGACATGTCACACCTTCCTTTCCTTGATGGCTATGATAATGTTAAGGAATAAATAATTAATGTTTGCTGTTAACATGTTACACCACTCTTCCCAAACTTATGACATAATCACTTGTGACTCTTACATATACTGTTATTCTATGTCACTGTTCATGATGCATCAGTTTAAACCTGATAGGGTGTACTTTTGCTGATTTCTTACTTTGACAGTCTTGTACAAATGGACATATATGACCAAGAGAAGGGAAATGTAGTGGAAATTTACTGTCTATTGCATTAATCCACTCTTTTTATGCATAATCTGTTGAGTACTAGGGATCATATGTATTACAAGTGTGTCCAATATATGAATTGTGTGTGTGTGTGTGTGTGGTTACAACATATGAGTTGGGTTTTATCCATATATGAACTGTTTTTATACACTACAATATTGTAACCATGTTAGGGAGTTTAGGGAGTAAATGTCTCTGTGTTCTTCCTCCCCTCTGCATCTGTGTCTGAATCTTATTAAACATTCCAGAAGCTTCACTGAAGGTCAATTAAATGATGTGCCTCTCTCCCTCGTTGTAGCATCAACTCACTTTGGCTCATCAATAAGAATTATTCTTCTGCTTAAAGACATTGTTTCACCCAGGAAAAGGACAGTCAAGAACTACTCTGTCATTCCCCCAGGCCACGGCTGAACTCACATTCCTTTGTTAAAACCAGTCTAAGGAATTCATCCTAATGCACTTCCTGTTTTGACTTTATGGCCCATAAACGGTGGACAAGAGACAAGCCCCTGGAGCCCCTCATGGCTCACAAAGATCCACAGCTCAACATTGCCCTTAAACTCTGGGACATGCCGAATTTAACCAGCAAACCTTTTAACCACATCTTTAGGACTCACTTTTCAACATCTCTCTTCTTTTTCCAGGACCCCAGGGAAAGCAAATGGACTCTTGATATTTAATGCTGAAAATCAATAATGGGTTTGAAATATATTAATCCATGATTTTAGATATGTGCATGTTAAAATGTTTAGATGAATGTTTAATCCTGCATGCTAATTTATGAGCATTGGGTATAAGTTGCATGAACACTGAAATAGGTTAGAGTTATACATAAAGGTATGGAGGAATATTGCAGTATTGAAACTTGTGTATTAGAATTTGCAAAGTGCATCTCTCAGATCATGTGACTGCCAGCAGCCAATCTCTGCTTGACAACAGCTCTCAGTGTTGTTTGTTCCAGACAAAAGACTGTTGGCTCATTGGACTAAAGTCCAATAAAGCTCGCCCATGAAGGAAGCCTATTGGCTGGGGGCTCCTGTCAATCACAGAGGCCCAGGAAAATTCTCCACAGAAAAAAGGGAACTACGTCATCACTTCACTCTCTCTTTCGGCTTTTCACTTCTATTGTCTTCATGTCTACAGCAGAGAACCACTGGAGAACAAAGGATTTATCCCACGTGTTTCTTTTCTAAGATCACAGAGCCTGAAGTATCATGTTTTGTTAGTAACCTCTTTGTAATTTTAATGTTTTTTTTCTTTTCTCTTAAACGTCTGGGAATTGATTCTTTTTTTCTTTGAGCTCAAATCCTAATTAAGAGTTTAAAACTCTAATCCCTGACATTTATTTCTATCACTTTTCCCTGTTAAACTTTCTGTAAAGCCACCGTTTTAATTTTAATGTAAGCTTTAATCTTGACTTTATTTTTATAATACTTTTATTGACCAATTCCACACCAGAAGCTCTTTTATCTAAAGTCCGAAACTCTTTTAATTTGAGGTCAGATTAGATATTTTTAATTATTATCGAATTCCCTGGGAAAGCCGCTTGCCAACGAAGAGGAGAGAAGACACAGCTCCCCACGATTATGCGTGCTGAAGGAATCAGCACGCCACGAAGATTAGACGGCCTGGGCCAGATCGCAGCCCAGGTGATCAACACATCAAAATCTCATCTTGTACTTTTCCACATCGAAAACTTCCAGACGGCGACACAGGAGGATCTTCATTTTCAACTACCACGCAAGGAATCACTTGAGCGACATTCTTGTTCATCTGCTGAATGGAAAGTCTGAGATTTGGGTATAATTTAATATCTTATCGGATGCATAATTAAAGAGCAAGTAACATAACCTTCCTTTTCATTAAAATCCCATTTTAATTTTTAAAGAGTAATCCAGAACTTTTCATATAATTAGTAAAACTTTCTCCATAAATTTGCGTTGTTTCCATAATCTGTTAACTTCAAACTGATCTAAAACATTTCACAGTTAACCCTGGTTCTGCAAATGTTGATATTGTTAATCTATCATTTACAAGTTTAATTTCATGGTTAATGAAATCACTGCAATGTCTTTTAATCATCATTACATTTAATAAATATGTGAAAATGAGAGAAGATGTTGAGAATTTATTTCATTCTGAGTTTGGTTCAAGACCCCCAGTATCGAATTCACAAAAATTTTGAGACTGATTATTAATTAATTTGAGAGATTAAACAGGTATAAAGTGAAATTAAAGATTAAATCACTTCTTAGAGACAGAAGCTGGTGTCCCACGAGTGTTATTAACTTTTCTGGTGTATATGAACCAAGAATTCATCTCAGGTTCCACTACATTAATATAAATTAAATAATTTTTATACCTGATCATAATTATTAATTCATATCCTGTTACACTCGAGAGAGCAGAGCTGACTTTTTTTTCCATGCTCTCACTTTTCCTGTTGCTGTCAGCAATAAAAGGCTATTCAACCTACAGATCCGCCTGATTATTTTACTACAGGACCTTTTAAACTGTTTAGATAAAATTTGGTTACAGTATGTTGAGATTTGTTCATTAGTACAGTATCTTTACTCATTAAGTTTTCATTTGTTGTTGTGATAATGTGTGTGTGTGTGTGTGTGTGTGTGTGTGTGTGTGTGTGTGTGTGTGTGTGTGTGTGTGTGTGTGTGCAAGAAGGGACAGGACAGAATAAGCTTTGGTCAATCCTGTTCCTTTCCGGACTGTGTGGTTTTGTTTTATTCTTGTTTTTATTTTTGTTCGAAATAAATGGCATCAATCAATCAAAATTTTTTTCCTCATAAATTTGCAACTTTTTTTGAATAAACCTGCAACAATTTTCTCATAAATTTGCAACTTTTTCTTCTATATTTGCAATTTTTCTCATAAATTTGCAACTTTTTTCTCATAAACTTACAACTTTTTTCCTCATAAATTTGCAGCTTTTTGCATAATTTTTAAAAACTTTTTTCCTCATAAAGTCACAATTTTTTTCTTGTAAATTTGCAATTTTTTTCTCATAATTTTGCATTTTTTTCATCATAGATTTGCAACTTCTTTCTTGTAAATTTACAGCTTTATCTAAGAAATTTGCAACATTTTTGTATATTTGCAACTTTTTCTCTTAAATTTGTTACTTTTTTCATGTAATTTTGCAACTTTTTCTCATAAATTTGTAACATTGCTCTCAAAAAATTTTCAAGTTTTTCTCATATATATTTCTCATATTTCACGTAATTTGTAACTTTTTTCTTTTGAATTTGCAATGTTCATTTGTATGCTGATTTTTTTTCTGCTCAATGATCCAAGTTTATGTGTTTATTTATTTATTTCATTTTTCTGTTAGCAGAAAACATTTTAAAGGATCTGAACTGTTCCCCATAAAAAACAGCAGCGCCCAAACATAATATGGCATACAGTCTCCAAAAAGCTAGAAACGGCCGTGGATATATTAAAAGAGAATATGGAGTTTTTGGAAGAAATAACCCAAGAAAAGCCCAGATCATGCAGGTTTTATATCTGAACAGTCTGTGGTATTTTTTGGTCACGTTGTTGTTGGTTTGGTCAGTCGCTCACCTCATTTGTCTTTGAGCTTATATGGTTAATTCCGGTATGACGCAAACAGAGAGGAAATGTTTGCCATTCATGGGTGTCACTGATTATTATCCTCAATCATCTTTGAGTGATCTAAATTCCAAATCTATTATGAAATGTTGTACGGTTTGGGAAAAAGAAGTAAGACTTTCTGTTTATTCATGTAAAGTATAGCATGGTAAATAACATGGGATGTAATGAAACTGCTTATAATGTTTTAAAAAATCTACTCAATGCTTTTTAATAGTTATTTAATAATTTATTTTAATTCACAAAAAATTTGTCATGGCTGCCAATTAAATTCACCTGTGCACACACCTGCTCTTCATCCTGGTCTGGCTATTTACTCCATCAGGTCCTGTGATTGGCGCGGAGTCGTCTGTCTCCTTTGCATGAGACCTGCATCGCCAACTCCACGTCGAGCTTCCTAGCCTCGTGGAGTTTTTCCACACCGAGCTTCCTAGCCTCGTCAAGTTCCTGTCCGGCCTTCTCCTACTGGACTCCTCGTCCTCCCCGCTTCCAAGTAAGCTACCATCTGTTCCACTCACTTTTCCGTGATTCCCTGTGCACAAGTGGAGATCAGTGGTGGCAGATTCCTTCCACCTGGCAGTGGACTCACCGGCTTTCTACACCGATGTTCATCATCTCCTGCGGGTCTGCTGGCACTATCTTCCTGCCGAAGCTACCGAGCTAACCTGTGCGCCTCTTCACCATCATAAACAGTAAGCGCAGAACTACTTGGTGCAAACCCTGCCTAGACAGCATCTAACTCCCTCTCTGTCTCTCCATAGGGCTGCCAGGTTGTATGGTGCTCTGCTCTCCCCAGCTGATCCATCTTCACACCATACACATATACAGATATGCATACACGCACTCACACACTCTCACTGTATTCAATAAACGGTTAATTGTGTCATTCTCGAGTCGTGTCTGCTCTTTGGGTCTACAACCATGTCAAAATTATATTAATTATTTGTGTTTTTTGTTTTCTAATTTATAGAAACTCAAAAGGTTACTTATGGATTTTGCTAAAATCTGTCAGAAACCGGGATTTAAAAAAATATATACAGTAAGTTATCTGTCTTGGTTGCCCAGGGTGGCATTCTCTGCCATGAAAATGAGGAGAAAAAATCATTCATATTTATTTGTGCTCAGCTCATTTGTGGCAAATGGGATGCCCTCCAAGAGTATCTGTCTGCAGCTCACAGACTTTGGCAGGTTACCACACACTCCCTTTTTTTTTTGGCTTCCTTACAGTGGATTGAATCTTACTTGTCAAACTGTTCACAGTCTGTCAGAATTCAAAACCACCAGTCACCTCCCCTTCATTTGTCCACTGGTGTTCCACAAGGATCTATTCTGGGCCATTTACTTTTCTCCCTCTATATAAATGATCTTCCAGCGGTATGCCCAATGTTTTCATTCAATGCTATGCAGACGACAGTAATTTACATACACTGTAACAGTGCCTCACAGGCTGCAGATCTCACACAGTCCGTGGTTCATATCACAACATGATTGAATCAGTGCTGCTTACAGCTTAATGTAACTAAGACAGTAGTCATGTTTTTTACAAGATCCAACAGTTTCAGTGTACAACTTGATGTACAGTATTCGTGTCAGGACAAAGGCTGCAAGTTGTACCCGAGTATAAATATCTTGGAGTGTGGACAGACAACAGATTAACCTTTAAATCACAAGTTAAGTTAATTTTATTAGGCCACAGTTATCAACAGAAGCCGCCAGAGTCTATATGTACACCAGGATACTGTCTTACATCACGTACTGCTTAACCACTTGGTCTTTAGCAAACATCACCACCAGTGTTGGAGAACTGGCTTAGGCCTCGAGGCCAGACTCAAGGCCAGGAAAACTTGAGGCTGGTTTTTCCCGGCCTTGGCCTCGTCTCAGGAGGGTAATGACTCAGTCTCATCCTCGGCCTTGAGACCCATAGCCTCGGTAACTCGGCCGAGGTTAGCTTGAGGCCATGCCATTTCAACATTATTCAGGTCAGGCTTAAATGGCAAAACGTTACACAATATTGTACAGTAGGAGGTGGTATGCACCTTTCAGTTGTTTGCTATCTGCCAGTAACCAAGAGAAAAAGAAGAAGAAGAATTAGCAAGACAAAAAAAAGTTTCTTTTGGGACCCTTGCTTCTGTAAGAGTTACTCGATGCTGCCTCTTATTAAGAAAAAAAAAAAGCTGAATGTCTTCAAAATCGTGACTCATTCAGTTTGGATTCACAGATCATGAGGAATACAAAGAGAAGGGGAGAAAGAAGCACAGGGCGAAATGTAAATTTTGCCAGCCTGGAGCTCCGAAGCTGAGCAAGTTCAGTGGAACTACACCAAACTTCACCCGTCATATCCAACGCATGCATAAGGCAAAGTAAGTTATTATTACATGTATGTTGTATTAAGGCTATTTATTTTTTTTTACAAAAAAATCAAATTAAAACCATTCAGCCAATTTATGTTAGCTAGCATGGGCTGCCAGCCTGAGCTAATGGCTAGATGAGCATAACACCATCCATGGAAGTCAGCACTGAGGAAAGAGGTGGGGTGAACTGAGGCTCATAAGCACTTAAACAGCCACTGAAATTGTCCTGAGCTGAGCACTGGAAGTTTCCGCCGTGCTCAGTCTCATAGCTTTTTCTCTACATTTATATATTTGTTGTATTTTGTGCTTTTTGGGTTTCTGTAATTCTTGTACTGTTTTCTGTTTTCCTGTTTATATCTTAGTTTTGGTTACACTCTTATCTATCCATCCATCCATCCATCTTCTTCCACTTAATCCTTTTCGGGTCGCGGGGCTGGAGCCTATCCCAGCATCTTAGGGCGAGAGGCAGGGCACACCCTAGACAGGTCGCCAGTCCATCACAGGGCCAACACAGAGAGACAGACAACCATTCACTCTCACAGTCATACCTAAGGGCATTTTAGATCCCAGTTTGATGCCAATTAACCTAACGTGCATGTTTTAGCATGTGGGAGGGAAACCGGAGAAATCCGAGTAAACCCACGCAGACACGAGGAGAACATGCAAACTCCACACAGATCACTGTTGGTCGGGGCTGGGATCAAACCCAGGATCCCCCGGCCAAGGGTGAGTTGCTGTGCTGCCGCAGTGCTAACCACTCCGCCACTGCGCTACCTATATTTGTATTAATTTATATTTACATCTTAGTCTGTATTGGTTGATATTTTATTCTTTATATCTTTACTGTTGTGTTCTTTCTCTGGGTTGATAGCTGTCAGTGGCACTTCCGGGTTTGTGCTCCATGTGGGCGTCACCCCTGTCAGCTGTCAGCTTCAGTCACACCCCTCTCATTGCTCCCAGCTGATCCAGATTATTAATCACTGTTTTCTCCTGCCTGCTCTAATATCCACACCTGTGTCCTATTGTATTATGCCCTATTTAAGACCCCTGCTCCTTGCATTCCTTGCTGCGGTCTTGGCTTCTGTGTATGACTCCCAAACGTAAGTTTGATGTGCTCTGTTTTTGCTTTGTTACTGGGTGTATCTCTTTGTGTCTTCGAGTTGTTTCGTGCACTTTGTTTTCAATAAATCTCACAACCTCACAGTTCAGCGCGTGGGTCTTCCTCTCTGCCCCATGGGGCAAATCATGACAGAAATGGGTCATTTTGAGAAAAGGCCTTTCCTGTGGCACTCCAATATTAAATCCCTGAGGTGTTCTTGACCAAAGAATATCAGACATCTTATTAACACCTCTGAAACTGTGCCAACATATGAAAAAGTCTCAAGTCACCTTTATTTATAAAGCACATTTTAAAGCAAACATGGCTGACCAAAGTGCTTCGCAAACAAGATGACATGGTTCCTCAAAACATCACTGACTGTGGAAACTTCACACGAAACCTCAAGCAACTTAGATTCTGTGCCTCTCCACTCTTTCTTGAGACTCTGGGACTTTGACTTACAAATGAAATGCAAAATTTACTTTTATCTGAACAGAGGTCATCTGCTGGTGTTTGTCCACTGTGTTTTATCAAGACCAAAGTCAGCGCAGTCGTCTACCAGGAAATTTTACAGCACTTCAGCTTCCCTCTGCTGACAAGCTTTAGGGAGAACTTGATTTCATTCAGCAGGACATGGCACCTCCCACACTGCCAGAAAGTATCAAAAACCTGTTTAATGACCATGGTATCACTGTGTGTTTATGATTGCCAGCAAACTCTCCTAACCTAAACCCATAGAGAATCTATGGAGTATTGTCAAGAGGAAGATAAGAGACACCAGACCTATACAATGCAGACGAGGCTGAAGGTCACTATCAGAGCATCCTGGACCTTCATAACACCTCAGCAGTGCCACAGGCTGATCACCTCCATGCCACGCCACATGATACAGTAATTAATCCAAAAGGAGCCCCGACCAAGTATTGAGTGTGTAAATGACATGCTTTTCAGTTGGCCAACATTTCTATTAAAAAACTATTTTTTTAAATTAATGTTATGTATTATTTTAATTTTTTGTGAAACTAAATTTGGGGTTTTCATGGGCTGTAAGAAAATAATCTGTCATGAGGCCAAGCGTGGGTCTGTACCGTGCTCGGGTCTTATGGTTATTATCCTTTTTCTGTTTATGTATTTAGTCCTGATTTTCTGTCATCATTGTTTGTGCTTTTATTTTGACAGCACCGTAACAGGACTTCCGCATGCCAAGTCTATCCACGGCCTGCCACAGTTGTTTTATGTCTCTGATTAGTTTTCACTCGTGCTTCCACACCTGTTTGTCATTTTTGTTTCCGCTCTAGTATTTAAGTTCACTGGCGAGGGTTATTCCTCGCTGCGACCTAGTCATGTGCTGACTGAGATCCCCATCCCTGATCTCAGGCTTTCCTCTGCTTAATGTTTTTCATTGTCTGTTTCATGTACTGTAAGTTACCTTTCATGTTTTTTTCAGTATTTGTATTTTTCTGTCATCACCCTCGTGGTCTCGTATTTAGTCTTTTGTAATCCACCCCTCGTGGCAAGGCTTTGTGTTCTTCATATTTAATAAATGAGCAAACTCACTGCAGGCGAGTGGTGCCTTATTTCTGCTTCAGAAGGGCCAAGTATGACAGTAGGTTGGAGCCCGTAAGTGCCAGCGGCAGTAAGTGTGCCCTTTTTTTTTGCTTCTGTTCTATTTTTTCCCGTTTGGGTTCCTGCCTTTTTGGAATGGCATTGATTGGCAGGGGAGTACCCAATGAGCCTGGGGTTTGAGCTCTGCCAGGCTGTTATGGAGATTGATGACCTCCTCCCCATAGCTCGTCGATATTCCACTCCTAAAGACGCTTTATGGTACCTGGACATTGCGGAGGCGGCTGTGCAGTGACATCCTCGTCTCTCCGAGCATGCTGAAGGAAGGAGGACAATATCCCTGATGACAGCTCTACAACAGCAGAACCGTGAGCTGGAGAGGAATTCCTCCAGGAGGCCAAGATCGGCGCTGACGGGGGGGCACTCCTGGGGGGGCACTCCCTGGCTCCGTCTAAAGTTGACTCCTTGCAAGGTTCCTGCTCCGGCTCCAGCTCCCACTTCACTGGCCCAAAGACGCCGTCTTCCCGGTGCAGAACTCAACTCCTCCCCATGACACGGCTGTTACCGAAACGGATGGAGGAGAGTTACCGGTACAGTCACCGCCACTTCCCTGCCATTACCCAGCCATGGACCACAGGAGGAACCTCCTCCATCTCTCCAGCCAGCAGAGGTATTTTCGCCACGTCAGAGTGGAACTACAGCAGCTTCAGCCTTTTGGGTCTCCCTCACGGGCTGTCTCGTTAGACGCTCCCAATCCCGGGTCGTCACAGCTGTTTCCCCCCTCCTCCACAGTGCCTTCTCTGACTGCTGAGAGCTCAGCTGGTTCTCCCTCGGCTCCACCCGTCATCGTGTCTGCAGGAGCGGCTCCTCCAGGTTCTCCTAAGGGGCCCATGATCACCGCAGACACAGAAAAAGAAGAAGCTAGGCTTGCTGCAGCAGGAACCTCCATACCCCAGGAAACAGGCATGTGCTTTTTCCCTCTGTATCACAATCTGATGAATTACCTTGTCTCATTCCTGGGGGTGAGGCACAGTTTATGCAGTCCACTGGCCCTCACCACCTGCTGCAGCCACAAAAATGTTACCTGCTTCCTCTGTGTCTCCTCCAATACCCCCCAAGTGTCCGGTGGTTCCAAGATCAAGTAGCCGGAAGGAGGAGGAGCCTGCGGACCTGGAGAACCTGGTTCCTGTCCCACAGCCACGGTACAGGCAGAGGAGGAGGGGCTGTCTGCAATCCTGAGCCTGAGCTGACAAAGAAACGCCCCGTTCTTCACTCGTGCGGAATTCAGTTCCAGCAGGAAACAGATCTCCTGTCGCCATGCCGGGCAAGCCACCTGCATGGGTTACTTCGCCAGGGGTTCCGGGACTGCAGAAAACCATCATGCCTGCTGGTGGGCCCGCCACAGCAGAGTTTGAGTTGGACCTCCAGGGGGCCAGGCCTCAGACATCGCCATCCAGATCGACAGAGTCCTGGATGGCAGTGGAACTTGCGCTCAGGCAAGTACTCTCCTTTGTTTTCATTGTTTCAGTATTGGAGAGATCTTGTCTGGCTCTTGCTGGGAGAGTCAGGTGCTGCCATCAGCAGCACCTGAGCTCGCCTCACTGGGTTCCACTGCTGCCGATGACCCTGACCCTGTTTCTCTCCCTCTTTCATTTGAGCTTTCTTTCAGGGTCACCGAGAATCTACCAGCTACACCAGAGTTCTCCCTGGGTTCCGGTCCGCTGCCAGAGTTCTCCGTGGGTTCCAGTCCACCGCCTGAGGTCTTTGTGGGTCCAGCTTCTCTGGCCGAGGTCGTTGTGGAGCACTGCCCCAGCCCGGGATCTCCAAGAGTGCAGTTCCTCCTCAGTCTGGGTCTCCATGGGTGCTGCGCTCTAGTTTGAATTCCACGTGGGTGTGGCGCTCCAGTGTGTGCCCACTGTGGGTGCTATGTTCCAGCCCTGGGGCCATCGTGGGTCCAGTTTTGCCTCAGTCCGTGACCACTGAGGGTGCAGCTACACCTCAGTCCAGAGCCACCGAGAGTGCAGCTATGCCTCAGTCTGGGGCCACCAAGGGTACAGCCCACACCTCAGTCCGGGTCCACCGAGGGTGCAGCTATGCCTCAGTCTGGGGCCACTGAGGGTGCCGCAACACCTCAGTCCCGGGCCACCGAGGTTGCCGCAATGCCTCAGTCCGGGGCCATCAAGGGTGCCACATCGCCTCAGTCTGAGGCCACCAAGGGTGCTGCGCAGATTCCCAAGGCTGCTGTGGTTCCTTTGTCTTCTTCTGGTTCCATCATGGTTCTTCCTCTGCCATCTTCCTCTGCGGGTGCTCATCATCTGGGTCCAGGGGTCGGCAGTGAGCAATGGTTCCAGCCGCCGTCTCCAGGAGGGGGTGTGTGGAGCTCTGCGACCAGCTGGCCCAGAGATGCAGGGAGACCGCCCGAGCCTTCCCAGTTGCTTGGGTGGCTTCAGTGTCCAGGAAGACCACCTGATGGACTTTGTCTACCTGTTTGGGGCCTCTGAAGACTTGGTAGGCCACCCGACTATAAGGTCGGGTGGAGCCAGGACTCTGAAAACCACCAGAAACAGTTTCTTTGTTATCATCTATTATTTTCTTGGTATATTGTTCTGTTAGTGTTTGGGTCATGTGTTTTTCGGGTTATCTTTTTGTGTCTTTCCCTCCAGGCCTGGATTCCCCACCGCCCTCCGGGGTTGGTTTTTGAGGTTACTTCTGTTTGGGGTGGGGGGGGGGTTCTCTCTTTCCTTTGATGTTACTGCGGGATGTCTGGTTTCCACCCCTTAAGGGCCCTCTAGGGGCACTGTCATGAGGTTGAGCGCGGGTCTGTACCGTGCTTGGGTCTTATGGTTATTATCCTTTTTCTATGTATTTAGTCCTGATTTTCTGTCGTCATTGTTTGTGCTTTTATTTTGACAGCACTGTGACAGGACTTCCACATGTCAAGTCTGTTTCACGGCCTGTCACAGCTGTTTTATGTTCTCTGATTACATTTTCACTCGTGCTTCCACACCTGTTTGTCATTTTTTGTTTCCGCTCTAGTATTTATTTCGCTGGCGAGGGTTATTTCTCGCTGCGACCTAGTCATGTGCTCACTGAGATCCCCATCCTTGATCTCAGGCTTTCCTCTGCTTAAAGTTTTTCATCGTCTGTTTCATGTAAGTTATCTTTCATGGTTTTTTTCAGTACTTGTATTTTTCTGTCGTCACCCCTCGTGGTCTCGTATTTAGCCTTTTGTAATCTACCCCTCGTGGCAAGGCTTTGTGTTCTTCATTATTTAATAAATGAGCAAACTCACTGCAGGTGAGAGGTGCCTTATTTCTGCCTCAAAAGGGCCAATTATGACATAATCATCAAAATTAAAATAAACACTTGAAATAGTTCACTTTCTGTGTAATGAATCTATAATGGGTTTCACTTTCTGAAATGAGTGACAACAAATATTTAACTTTTTCAGATATTCTATTTTTTGAGATGTGCCTGTATGTATTAATTGGCTGGGGGCTTGCTGACAGCAATCACAAAGAGGTGAAACATTTTCAAACATCTTGGAAAGGCAACCTTAGTGAGGTAGACATGATGCACTATCTTAAACTGTATGAGGTTGTGTCTGCACAAAGGGATGATTTATAGACCACGCATCAAAATCTCTGACCACACTGAAGCAGATATTGACATACCCAAGTCCTCCTCCCAGCAGGCTTTTAAAAAATTTAAAGGTTCACCATGCACAGCAAGTTGATGTGGTTATAAAATAGTGAGATAGCACCTTTTAATGATGAGAGTGGTTCAAAAAAAGATCTAAGGCCGTAGTTTCAGGAACATTAGGAAATGTAGGAAAATCATTGCTTATAAAACGTTGGGCTTGTAAATATCTAAAAAAAAAAAAGTGGGTCTTGGGCAGAGAGAATTTCTCAGAAAGTTGTTGGAAGGATGCAAAAATGTTATTTAGATATAAGTCTTTAATTGTGTTAATGCCATGGTTTGACCACAAGGTGATTGCCCCATCTATTAAGGAAGGAGAAAAACATGGTTGGCTGTTAAAGGAACAAGGGTAGAAAAGGACTGCAAACCAAAATAGCATTTAAACTGAGCCCAAATCTGTAAGGATGGTTAACAATTACATTTTTAGTGAATGGAGAGGAATTACTATTGAGAGGAGCATATAGCAATGCTTTTAAGGATACAGGATGGGCAGAATTTACTTCAATCACAAACCAAGGGGGTGGCAAGTCGTTGTCATCAAGTTGAAGCCAATAATTTAGTGTTCTAATATTAGCAGCCCAATAGTAAAATCTAAACTTAGGCAGAGCCATCCCCCCATATTCTGGGCTTTTGTAGGTATTGGTTACATAGCCTAGGAACTTTTCCATTCCAAATAAATCCTAAGATGAGGTATCTACTTTACGGAAGAAGGATGCAGGAAGGAACAGGGTATACATTGAAATAAATATATAAAGCAGGGAAGAATGTTCATTTTGACACAGTTGATGCGTGCCACAAAGGATAAATTAAGCAGAGACCAATGCTCACAATCCTCCTGATTTTTAAAGAAGGAGGGCAAAATTAACTTTATAGAGTTCATCAATTCTAAAGTGACCTGTACACCAAGGTAAGTAAAACTGTGGTTGGCAACTTTAAAAGGAAAGGCTTATTAAAAGGAAAAATTATACTCTTATTCAGATTTAGCTTATATCCAGATATTCGACCAATGCCTGAAAAATCCTGAGCTACAGCAGTGGCTCAGGAGGTAGAGCGGTCGTCCAATAACCGGATTGGTTGGCGGTTCGAATCTCGCTCTCCCCAGATATCCTGCCGTGTGTCCCTGGGCAAGACACTTTACCCACCTTGCCTCCAGTGTCCATAAACACTGGGTATGAATGTGTATAAATGTTCGGTGGTGGCCGGAGAGGCCGTTGGCGCGGATTGGCAGCCACGTTTCCGTCAGCCTGCCCCAGGGCAGCTGTGGCTACAGTAGTAGCTTGCCACTACCATTGTCTGTCTGGAGTGAATGAATAATGTATCTACTTGTAAAGCGTCTTTGAGTGTCTATGATAAAGCGCTATATAAATCTGATACATTATTATTATTATTATTAAAAATAGTGAGAGCAGCAGGAACAGAGGATTGCCAATTTGAAACGTATGAAAGTGTCATGAGTCTGAGCCAGTGTTCAGACTCCCCTTGTAGTTTAAGTATTTTTCTGTCTGTTATTATTTTCTTGTCAGTTGTTATGTTGTTTGGGTGACACGAGCCTCTTTCCTCCTTTCCCAGACACACCCACCTTTCACATCACAGTCTGTTTCAGTTCATTAGCTGTGAGTGATTGTGTTTTAGGACACCTGCTACTTTCCCTCCCACTGCTCTCAGTCTGCTCTCTTATCAGCTGGAACAGTTACGCAATTAGTTCTCCTGCCAGCTCAGCTGTCCCACCTGCTGCTCATTGTATTCCATGTATTTAAACACTGCCCTTTCACTCTGTCTTTGCGGCAGTCACAGTTGTGTGTTAAGACTGGACAACTCTCATACGGACAGTCTCCCCCTCCTCTCCTCCAGAGAGTCTTCAGTTCTGGAGAACCAATTCTGTGTAAGTTATTCATGTTTGCATTTTTTGTATTTGTCAACACAGTTATGTTTGGACTTCTGTTCTTTACTTTAATAAATGTCTCACTGCAGTCAAGCGCCTGGGTTTGTTTTTGCCACCGGCGGGGCGTTCATGGCAAAAAGGTCATCTGCATAAAGGGAAACCTTAATTTCAACCCTGTTCCGAGAAATACCCAAGATCTGCAAACTAGTTTGGAGTGTTATCGCTAGGGCTCCATTGCAACTGCAAAAAGTAAGGGACTTAAAGGACAGCCCTGCCGATTGAGCGAGAGCGGTGAAAGTAGTCAGATTGAGTATTATTGGTTCTGACAGAGGCCTGCGGGGAGGAATACAATAATTTAATCCATGATATAAAATCAGTCTTAAAACCAATTTACCTAAAGTGTAAAACAGGAAGTTTCACTCTAATCTATCAAATGCCTTGTCGGTATCGAAAGAAGTTAAAGCTTCATGGAGTATCTGTTTGTGTGGAGTGTTATAAATAGTATTAAACAAGATAAGATAAGATAAGCCTTTATTAGTCCACAATGGGGAAATTCCAGATTAAAGCATCTGAGATTAAAGAAAGAGTGTCTATTTTTAATAAATCCAGTTGGTCAGGGTATATAATAGATGGAAGAACAGGTCTAGACGTAGTGCAAGAAGCTTAGATATATCTTAAAGTCTATAGGTCATTCAGCAGACTAATGGGCGATATGACCAAGCAAAGTAGAGGGTATTTTGCCTTTTTTAAGAAGCACCAAAATGGAAGACTGTTAAGAGTTTGTGAAGATGGCCAAGCAAAAAAAATTGTTAAATATGTCTAGTGGCAAAGGGCCCAAGCTTATTCCAAAATTTTTTGTAAAATTCAGATGAAAAGCCATCTGGTCCAGGACTTTTACTATTCTGTAGGGGGTAGGATGACATAGCTGCAGGTAAGTTCAGAAAACGAATGGGTGAAGAAATCATCAAGGCAGTAGCAGGTAAGCAGAGGTCTTATCTGAAGAGTAAAGAGATGAATAAAATTCTTTAAATGCTTTATTAATTTCTAAAGGGTCAAAAGTGATGCCTGTTTCAGTTTGAAAACTAGGAATTTGGTGAGATGATGCCTGACGAATCTGGTGGGCCAAAAATTAACCGGCCTTGTCTCCATGTTCAAAAAAGTTAGAACGCGATTGCAGTAAAAGTTCTGTGGGTACTGTGAGATGTGAGAACATCAAATTCAGCCTGTAAGGAAAGGACGGTTAAATATGGGGGGGGGGGGAGAAGTAGCGTAAAGATTATCAAGTTGAGCTATGTGATGTGTTAAATCGGCTACTTTTCGTTTCCTAACTCTTTTCTCATGTCCCGCATAAGAAATTATTTCCCCTCTTATACTGTATATGCTTTTAAAGTTTTCCAGAATAGAGAGGCAGACACATCAGGGGTTTTATTTAGACTGAGAAAAAGTCAATCTGTTGGGAAATAAAATTAACAAAGTCTTCACTTAAAAGTAAGTGAGTGTTAAGACGCCATGGTGAGAAATTATTGGGTACGTTTTTAAAGTGTATGTTTATCGAAGCTGGAGCATGGTCTGAAATGATGGCTTTGTAGGGAAACCATGCTGGGATATTCATCTCAGACTGGAAGCAGAGGGGAGGGGAATAGTCACTCTGCCAGTAGAGCGTGGGGGATTAAGCAGAGGAGGACATTACGTATGGTAATGGGAGAAGTTATGGTAATGCAGCAGGAAGGAGTAGCTGCGGGGACAGTAAGGGGTGGTGGATGTGTGAATGTATTGTGATGCAAGATTTCAGGCAGCAGGGGGGAAGGAAGGAGTGATATAAAAGGAGAGACCCGTGTATTGAGGGATTCTTTTTTCTGTGCACGAATGAAGTGAGAGAGAAATAAAGTTCATCTGCTGTGCAAGTCTGGTTCCTTTATTTTGCACTCTCCACACTGGTGACACCTTGACGAATTATGGAACACGAGGCAAGAACCCCCCGGGAGTCGGCCCGGACGGGAAGCCCCAGCAATGAGGCAAACATCCCAGAGACGGCCCGGATTGGAAAGCCCCAGCAACGCTGTGCGCTGTTTCGGTCAAACTATCGGACTTTTGGCTGCACGACCCACGGTCTTGGTCCCCACACCGAGGCTCAGTTCGCCCTTCCGGAGAATAACGGCAGATGACACCAGATATTACAAATGTGATTGCAGTGCTGGACGCTCGCATGACTCAGCAAGTAGCGAGCCTGCTCCAACAGCCTCCAGCCCACAATAAATACGGGGCTCTCAGGGCTGCACTGACCCGGCGCTACACACTCTCGGACTGTGAGAGAGCAGAGAGGCTCCTGAGGTGCTCCGAGTTAAGAGATGGGTCGGCGGTCAAACTGATGGAGAAGATGTTGGCGTTGATGGGCACGGACGACGGGCATTTTCTGTTTGCCCACCTTTTCTTCCGCAACCTCCCAAGAGAGGCAAGAGCGGTCCTGGCCAACTCGCCGTTGCTGGCCGCACGCGTCTACCGTACGCTAGCCCAGGAGGCAGATCGGATTATCCTCACCACCAGAGCCCTCACAGTGAACGCAGCGGCAGCGGAACCCAGCGAGACGACCAGCGGAGGCGAGGAGCTGGCGACGGTAGCGGCAGCGGGGGCCAAAAAAACGCCAGAGAGACACACTCTGCTCCTACCACCGCCGTTTTGGAGAGAACGCACACAGATGTGTGCCACAGTGCTAATTCAAGCGTTCGGGAAACGCCAAGGCCGGCAGTCAGTAGCAGCTGCGACTGCCGGTGAAGAAAACAAGCTGCTCTACGTGACGGACTCGCGCTCGGGGAGACCGTTCCTCTTTGACACCGGCTCCCAAAAGAGCCTCATCCTGCCATCCTACATCGACCGGCTAGCGGGAGCTAGTGGCCCCGAGCTGATAGCCGTAAACGGCTCGGACATTAGGACTTTTGGTGAGAGGACACTGACTGTATCCCTACACAGCCGTATGTAAGAGTGGACATTCGTCATAGCGGCATGCAGTATCCCAATCTTGGGAGCTGATTTTCTGTGTGCACACGGGTTGCTAGTCGATGTTGCTAACAGACGCCTGGTTAATGCAATGTCTTTTGATTCTCTCCCCTGTACAGCTCGAGGGGCCGGGCCAACAACGCTAGCCAACGTCACAGCTCCAGGCGGTAAGTTCCACACACTGCTCACTCAGTTCCCAGCATTCATAGTCCCGACGTTTTCGGCAGCCATCGCTAAACACGGGGTGGAACACTGTATCACCACCACTGAGCCGCCCGTTTTCGCACGACCTCGGCACCTGGACGCAGCTAAGCCGGCCATAGCGCGCGAGGAGTTTGCCAACTTGGAAAGGTTGGGCATCATCAGGCGCTCAAACAGCCAATGGGCATCCCCGCTACACATGGTCCCTAAGGCCGAGGGATCGTGGCGACTGTGCGGAGATTTCCAGAGACTAAATAACGCCACAGCGCATGACCGCTACCTGATTCCCCATATTTAGGATTTTTCCATTCACCTCGCCGGGGCACGCATTTTTTCTAAAATAGACCTGGTCCGCAGTTACCACCAGGTCCCGGTGCGCGCGGAGGACATACCCAAAACAGCGGCAATAACTCCGTTTGGTTTGTTTGAATTTTTACGCATGCCCTTCGGATTAAAAGGCGCGGCACAGACATTCCAATGCATGATGGATGCGGTGTTGCGCAATCTGCCGTTTGTGTTTGTCTACCTGGACGACATCCTGGTGGCCAGCGCGTCTGAGGACGAACACATAACCCACCTCAGGACGGTTTTCCAGAGGTTGGAGGAGCACGGGTTAATAATCAACCTGGCGAAATGCCAGTTCGGCGTGATGGGGATTGACTTTTTGAGGCACCGCATCTCACCGGAGGGAGCGATACCCTTGCCCGACAAGGTGCGCGCCGTGACGAATTTTCCCCGGCCTCAGACGATCAGGGCGCTGCAAGAGGTTTTGGGGATGGTTAACTTTTATAACCGGTTCCTTCCCCATGCAGCTCAGCTCATGCAGTCATTGTACATCGCGCTCAAGAAACAGAAGCCGGCGGACAGTCGACTGGACTCCGGAGCGGGAGCAGGCATTCTCTGAGGTTAAAACAGCTCTGGCAAACGCTGCACTGTTGGCGCACCTGGACCCGGCGGCCCGGATAGCGCTCACTACCGACGCCTCGGACGTGGCCATAGGGGCCGTCATGGAGCAACGTGTCGCCGGTTCTTGGCAGCCGCTTGCTTTTTTCAGCAGGGTTTTGCGCGACAGTGAGCGTAAATACAGCGCGTTTGACAGAGAGTTGCTGGCTCTCCACCTGGCCATACGCCACTTCCAGTTCTGGCTGGAAGGGTGCAGCTTCACTGCGTTCGTGGACCACAAGCCGCTAACGTACGTGACAGCCAAGGTTTCGGAACCATGGTCGGGCTGGCAGCAGAGACAGCTAGCCGCAATCTCGGAGTTTACGACCAATATTCAGCATGTGGCCGGTAACCTGAATGTGGTGGCGGACTGCTTCTCGCGCGCAGTAGTGGCCCCAGTCTGCGTAGGGGTAGATTATACAGCCATAGCCGCAGAGCAGATGGGCGATGCTGACGTGTGCGCGCTCCAGTCTGGACCAACAGGGTTAAGGCTGGAGAGCAGAGTACTGCAAGACGGCAGCCCCCCCCCAATCTGTGACGTCTCCACGGGACGCCTGCATCCGGTGGACACAGTTGCTTGGCGCCGCCGAGTGTTTGAGTCAGTTCACGCTCTGGCGCACCCAGGAGTGCGCGCGTCAGTCAAAATGGTGGGAGCAAAGTTCGTATGACCAGGCCAGCGCAAACAAGTGAAAGAGTGGGCGGCAGCCTGCGTAGCATGCCAATGAGCCAAAGTACACAGACACACGAAGGCCCCTTTGGAGCCGTTTCGTATACCGGCTAAGAGGTTCGACCATGTTCACGTGGACCTCATGGGCCCCCTCCCACCATCGCAGGGGTTCACGCACCTTCTGACAGTGGTGGACCGCATCACATGCTGGCCAGAAGCAGTCCCGCTAGCGGCAACCACGTCTGTAGACGTGGCGCATGCCTTTTTGACAACATGGGTGTCACATTTTGGCATCCCGTCGGACATCACGTCTGATAGGGGCCCTCAGTTTGTTTCCGACCTCTGGTCGGCGATGGCCCGTAGCTTGGGGGTAGCAATGCATCGCACAACCGCGTATAACCCACAGGCCAATGGGTTATGCGAGCGTTTCCATAGGTCGCTGAAAGCAGCGCTCAGGGCTTCGCTTACGGATGCAAATTGGGTAGACCGGTTGCTGTGGGTTCTGTTAGCGTTGCGTTCTGCACCAAAAGAGGATTTGGAGGCTTCAACGGCGGAGCTTATTTTTTCTCAGCCACTGCGGCTCCCCGGGGAATTTTTACCAGATAATCCCACGCCGGACAACTATCTGTCTCAGCGTTTGCAGCATAGCACAGATACAGGCACGTTACCGGGCCCGGCCCACCACTGTTTTCCACGCGCTTTTGTGCCAAAAACTTTGAAGAACGTGGCGTTCGTGTTTGTCAGGCACGATGCCCACCGCCCCCCATTGCGCCCACCCTACGATGGCCCATTCAGAGTGCTGGAACCAGAGGACAAACATTTTTTGTTAGACTTGGGGGGTCGTCGGAAGAAAATATGAATAGACAGACTTAAGCCTGCCTTTGTGGTGGCGGACGAGCAAGTGATGTTGGCTCGGGCTCCTCGGCGTGGAAGACCCCCACTGAGAACTCCCCAGGTAGAAGATTCATCAGAGCAGCCACACGGGCAAGTCGAATGTCCCCCCCCCCTCGCCGTTGCCCATCCACAGGCAGACACACCCCCAAGAGCCCCCCCACCGGCACAGCAGCGCTGCGGAGTCGAAGAACCTTCGTTACATCAGATATGGGAGGAGGCTGAAGCCAAAAGGACGTGAGGGTTGAAACTCAGTCTGAGACTCTTGTGGGGGGGGGGGGGGTGTAGGGAACCCACCTTGAGATATTCATCTCAGACTGGAAGCAGAGGGGAGGGGAATAGTCCCTCTGCCAGTAGAGCTTGGGGGATTAAGTAGAGGAGGACATTATATATTGTAATGGGAGAAGTTATGGTAATGCAGCAACAGGAAGGAGTAGCTGCGGGGACAGTAAGGGGTGGATGTGTGAATGTATTGTGATGCAAGATTTCAGGCAGCAGGGGGAAGGAATGGAGTGATATAAAAGGAGAGACCCTGGTGTATTGAGGGATTCTTTTTCTGTGTAAGAATGAAGTGAGAGAGAGAAATAAAGTTTGTCTGCTGTGCAAGTCTGGTTCCTTTATTTGCACTCTCCACAGCTTCATATTTACAGTCAGAAACTAAAGAGAGAAGTCTGTTGTCAACTAACTTTAACCGGAGTGGTGGCTCAGTTGGTAGAGCATCCGCCCCACACCCGGGAGACAGGGGTTCAAATCCCGGCTGGGTCATGCCGAAGACCATATAAAAAAGCGGAACTTCCTGCCGTCCAGCTTGGTGCTCAGCAATAATGGAATGGAGGAGGGAAATCTGTGACAGCGCCTTGCATGGCAGTGGCCCCTCTGATTCTATATATGGGGTGAGTGTGATTAACACTGTAGACAGGAGAAACACAGTTTTGTTCTACTGTACATGATTGGTTGAATGACAATAAAGGGTGATTTAAAAAAAAATCTATAAGAGTAAATGTATGATGAACATGGGAAAAAAAAGAGTATGCTCTTTTTGTGGGATTTTGACGACACCAAACGTCTGAGACCCCGAACTCCTGTATAAAAGATTGTATTACCTTAGCTGATTTGAAAGGGTTACAGATTTTTGAAGAGGAGCGGTCCAACTGAGGATCAATCCAGCAATTAAAGTCCCCCCCCCCCGTATCAGAAAGTGTGAGGAAATATCTGGAATCAAAGAAAACAAGTGTTCAAAAAAAGAATCGTCATCATAACTAGGAGCGTAGGCGTTGGCTAGGATGACAGGAGTACCAAAGATATTACCTGTGACCACAACAAACCTGCCGTTTGGATCAGATATGGTGCCAGTGTGTGAAAACAAAATAGATTTGTGAAATAGAATGGCTGTACCTCTAGATTTGCCCGAGAAGGAAGAAGGATAGACCTGTCCCACACAGTTTTTCTTCAGCTTTGGATGGTCAGAGATTCTGAGGTGCATCTCCTGTAAAAAAAAACTACCTGAGCACCAAGATGTTGAAGATGGTGTAAAACCTTACTGTGCTTAATTGGATTGTTAAGTCATTTACAGCTAAAGCTTATGAACTTAATACTCTTCCTGCCTGACAGTGGCGAGTAATTAGAGTGGGCCAATGACATCAAGTAAAATTAGTGGAAAACAGCTACAAGAGGTACAGTATGTTGAAAATAACGATGGCTGACTGAAAAAATAAATAGGCACAAAAAAAAAAAAAACGTAGCAGAAGCATCTCCCCAACTGAGATACGCGCCTTGACATCCCCCACCCCCCACCAGAACAAAATAACTATCACATCAAAAATTAGCCTAGGTATCATGTTCCACTTACACTGAGGAATGACATGCAAACAACAGAAATGTGACCAAGTATTATCAAAAATAAAAATAAAATGCACCAAATGCAAAATATATATAATTAGCTAGCAGCTCAAAGACAAAATGGTCTATAAGTGAATAGAAAACTGATCAATCCAAAAAAGAAAACAAATACCAAATACCAAAATACCAATAAAAATAATACCAAAAAAAAGTTAAGTTAAAGATCCAATGTAGGCGTAAAATGGGCAGATAGACTCATAAAAAGAAAGGCAGCGATATACTCAAGTCACCATCACTGACTTACTGCCAGCATTGATCCTGAGTACTCCTGGAATCATGGGAAATGTAGTTGTAGCTATTGGCTGGCAAATTAGCCCGATGGCTAAATCAAGTCTGGATTAACAGCTTTTTTAATGTTTTTGTCAATGAAGTCCACTGCAACAACCGGGTCGTCAAACCGGTAGGTCTGGCCGCTGGGAAGAGTGTTCGTAGTGTAGCTGGTTAGATTAGACCAAACTTAATATTTGGACAGGAGTGCAGTTCCTTCTTTGCCTTAGCAAACGCTGCTCGTTTTTTAGCCACAGTCGGAGTGGAGACTAGAAAAATAGAAATCTTCTCGCCCTTGTAGGAAAGTTGTGAGAGTTTGCTGGCTCGGTGAATAATCTGGTTACGAACCTGGAACAAATTAACCTGAATGACAAAGGGACAAGGATGCTCTTCGTCTTCCGGTCTGGGGTGCAGGATCCGGTGGGCCCTATCTAGAATAGGCTTCTCATTCAGCCCAAGCAGGTCTTGTTTTGCTGAGTTTTGCTGTAAACTCGGTAGGCCAAGCACCTTCCGAGCCCTCTGATACACCTATCAGGTGGATGTTATTCCATCTTGACCATCCTTCCAGGTCCTCACATTTTTTGGAAAGAGAATCCACCAGAGTAGTTAGCGTGCTAATGTTAGCTTGCAGCTCAATTATTTTAGCATCGTGATCGTCAGCCGAGCGCTCGAGGTCAGCTATCGTATCGCCATGTGAGATAATTTTGTTTTCCAGAGGTATTAATGCAGCCGTAATTTCCCTTTCCCTCCCGGGTACAATAGTGTTGAATTTAGTGACAATGTCTGAGCGCATTTCGTCCAACATCTGTTTCATTTTTAGCAACAGGGCACCATTAGCATCTTGGCTTTCACGTTGGCCGCTGGGGTTGGAGTCAGGAGATGGTGGAGGCCTCACACAGCCTGCTTTAGCATCAGATTTGGTCCGTCCAGCCATCGATATTGCTTTAGATAAAAAACTCCCAAGTTGAATTGAAAACTATTACAGAAAGGAGCAAATGAATTTTGGCATTTTGGTGCAGAAAAAAATGGAAAAAAGCTACAGATCCGGCAGAGCAATTGTAAGGCACGTCTTACATCCTCATCGGTTCAGCCATGGAGAACAGCATTTCATTGTTGATTTTTTTTTTTCCATACCAAAGACACGGCATGACACAGGAAACTTTACCCCTGCAGGTTTGTTTGTGCTGCTTTTTAATTAATCAGATAGTGGGCCAGGAATGAAGCCAGGCCAGATTCCATTCCTGAACTGCTCTTTAAGCTTTTGTTGCTTGTTTGTTTTGGCTGCGTAAGAGCGACAAGGACGTAAGAGCCTAAGAGCGACAAGGACGCAGCGGTGAAAAAACACAAAGGAGATTCACACCTAAACTGTCAGTGTGTTTGGAGTGTGTTCAGTTACCTCATCACTCCTGAGATAAGAACATGTAACACATTTATGAAAGAATCTATGACATACAGTGGTGTGAAAAAGTGTTTGCCCCTCCCTGATTTCTCATTTTTTTGTATGTTTGTCACACTTAAATGTTTCAGATCATCAAACAAATTTAAATATTAGACAGAGATAACACAAGTAAACACAAAATGCAGTTTTAAATGAAGGTGTTTATTATTAAGGGTTTAAAAAAATCCAAACCTACATGGCCCTGTGTGAAAAAGTGATTGCCCCTAAACCCAATAACTGGTTGGGCCACCTTTAGCAGCAACAACTGCAATCAAGCATTTGCGATAACTGGCAATGAGTCTTTTACAGCACTGTGGAGGAATTTTGGCTCACTCATCTTTGCAGAATTGTTGTAATTCAGCCACATTGGAGGGTTTTTGAGCATGAACCGCCTTTTTAAGTTCATGCCACAGCATCTCAATCAGATTCAGGTCAGGACTTTGACTAGGCCACTCCAAAGTCTTCATTTTGTTTTTCTTAAGCCATTCAGAGGTGGACTTGCTGGTGTGTTTTGGATCATTGTCCTACTGCAGAACCCAAGTTCGCTTCAGCTTGAGGTCACGAACAGATGGCTGAACATTCTCCTTCAAGATTTTTTGGTAGACAGAATTCATGGTTCCATTTACCCCACAAGTCTTCCAGGTCCTGAAGCAGCAAAACAGCCCCAGACCATCACACTACCACCACCATATTTTACTGTTGGTATGATGTTCCTTTTCTGAAATGCTGTGTTAAATTTACGCCGGATGTAATGGAACACACACCTTCCAAAAAGTTCAACTTTTGACTCGTCAGTCTACAGAGTATTTTCCCAAAAGTCTTGGGGATCATCAAGATGTTTTCTGGCAAAGCTGAGATGAGCCTTTATGTTCCTTTTGCTCAGCAGTGGTTTTTGTCTTGGAACTCTGCCATGCAGACCATTTTTGCTCAGTCTCTTTCTTATGGTGGAGTCATGAACACTGACCTTAACTGAGGCAAGTGAAGCCTGCAGTTCTTTGAATGTTGTTGTGAGGTCTTTTGTGACCTCTTGGATGAGTCGTCACTGTGCTCTTGGGGTAATTTTGGTCAGTTGGCCACTCCTGGGAAGGTTCAGCACTGTTCCATGTTTTTGCCATTTGTGGATAATGGTTCTCTCACTGTGGTTTGCTAGAGTCCCAAAGCTTTAGAAATGGCTAAAAAACTGAACTCAGCTTTCAAAGATGTGATAAACCACAGTTAATTCATGTTTTAACATGGGGCAATCACTTTTTCACACAGGGTCATGTAGGTTTGGATTTTTTTTTACCCTTAATAATAAACACCTTCAATTAAAAACTGCATTTTGTGTTTACTTGTGTTATATTTGTCTAATATTTAAATTTGTTTGATGATCTGAAACATTTAAGTGTGACAAACAAAAAAAAAAAAGAAATCAGGGAGGGGGGAAACACTTTTTCACACCACTGTAAATGTTGGAATGCACAGTGACAGTGGCTTTTTCTCAAATAATTCTATTTCAGGGCTGTTTCAGCTTTAGGTGGGGGCCTATGGAGGTTTGTGTTTGGAGGGAGCCTGTTTTTGTGATGGAAAGGAGTTCAAACCCTTTAAAATATAAAAACAAAGACATTAAAAAAAAAAAAACCTGGGTAATTGTCCAGAGCTGTTTCTATCTGTAAAGCAGAGTTTAAAGCAGAATGCTAAGGTCTCCTCAGACACTATTGGCCACCAAACTACAAGTTCATCAAAAACTAAATTAAAATTAAATTAAAAACTAAATTAAAACTATATTCAACTTTTTTTCTTGTTAATTTGTAATTCTCATATAAATTTGGGATGTTTTTCATTCAAATTTACTTTTTTCCTTATAAACTTGCAACATTTTTTATGCAAATTTCCATTTTTTCCTAATAAATTTCAAATTTCAGCTTTTAATTTTGCTACTTTTACTTTTAATTTACCACTTTTTCTGAAAAAATTGACACTTTGGTCTAAAAAGAAAATCAGTTTTTTTTCTTGTAAAATTGTAACTTTTTTCTTTTAAATTTTTAACATTTTTCTCATAAATCTGCAACTTTTCCCCCCAAATCTGCAACTTTTTTCTTATAAATAGGCAAGTTTTTCTTGAAAATTTGTACATTTCTTCTTCTAAATATGTGACTTTTTTCTTACAAATTTGCCACTTTTTTCCTCATAAATAGGCAACTTTTTTCCTGAAAATCTGAAATCTTTTCTTACAAATTTGGAACTCTCCACCCCCGCCCCCCACCCCAAAAAATTGCAACTATTTTCTTATAAATTTGCAACTTTTTTGTCATAAATTTGTTACTTTTTCCCAAAAATGTTTTGCTTTATTATAAATTTGCAACTTTCTTCCCATATATCTGCAACTTTTTTTTCCCCAGAAAATGGCTTTTTTTTTCTTACTAACTTGAAACTTTTCCCTACAAATTTGCAACTTTTTTCCTCATAAATTTGTGAATTTTTACTCAAATATCTGCAACTTCCATCCATCCATCCATCCATCCATCTTCTACCGCTTTTCCGGAGGTCCGGGTCGCGGAGGCAGCAGTTCAAGCAGAGAAGCCCAGACTTCCCTCTCCCCAGCCACCTGCTCCAGCTCTTCAGAGGGGATACCAAGGCGTTCCCAGACTAGCTGGGAGACATAGTCTCTCCACCGAGTCCTGGGTCTGCCCCGGGGTCTCCTCCCAGTGGGACGTGCCTGAAACACCTCAAGTGGGAGACGTCCAGGAGGCATCCTAATCAGATGCCCATACCACCTCAACTGACTCCTTTCAATGTGGAGGAGCAGCGGTTCTACTCTGAGCCTCTCCCGGATGACTGAGCTCCTCACCCTATCTCTGAGGGTGAGTCCAGCAATCCTACGGAGAAAGCTCATTTCAGCCGCTTGTATCCGCGATCTCGTTCTTTCGGTCATTACCCAAAGCTCGTGACCATAGGTGAGAGTAGGAACGTAGATTGACTGGTAAATCGACAGCTTTGCCTTAGAACTAAGCTCCCTCTTCACCACAACAGACCGGTACAACGTCCGCATCACTGCAGATGCTGCTCCAATCCGTCTGTCGATCTCTCGCTCCATTTTCCCCTCACTCGTGAACAAGACCCCAAGATACTTAAACTCCTCCACTTGGGGCAGGAGCCTGTCCCCAACCCGGAGAGGACAATCCACCTTTTTCCGGCTGAGGACCATGGACTCGGACTTGGAGGTGCTGATTCTCATCCCAGCCGCTTCACACTCAGCGGCAAACCGTCCCAGCAAGAGCTGTAGGTCATTGCTGGATGAAGCCAACAGGACAACATCATCTGCAAACAACAGAGATGAGATCCTGTGGTCACCAAGTATGACACCCTCCATTCCCTGGCTGCGCCTAGAAATCCTGTCCATAAAAATTATGAACAGGACCGGTGACAAAGGGCAGCCCTGGCGGAGTCCAACTCTCACTGGGAATGACTCCGACCGAGTGTTGGCAATACGAACTAAACTCTCACAACGGTCGTACAGAGACCGAATAGCTCGTAACAACAAGCCCGATACCCCATACTCCCGAAGCACCCCCCACAAAAATCCACGAGGGACGCGGTCAAATGCCTTCTCCAAGTCCACAAAACACATGTAAACTGGTTGGGCAAACTCCCACGAACCCTCAAGAATTCTCGAGAGGGTA
Organism: Pholidichthys leucotaenia; assembly: GCA_020510985.1. Taxonomy (NCBI): domain Eukaryota; kingdom Metazoa; phylum Chordata; class Actinopteri; order Cichliformes; family Pholidichthyidae; genus Pholidichthys; species Pholidichthys leucotaenia. Next base: position 260,204,603 of record CM035842.1, on the reverse strand, counting down.
AAGAGCTGGTCCGATGTGCCACGGCCAGGACGAAAACCACATTGCTCCTCCTGAATCCGAGGTTCGACCAACGGCCGGACTCTCCTCTCCAGTACCTTGGCATAGACCTTCCCAGGGAGGCTGAGGAGTGTGATCCCTCTAAAGTTGGAGCACACCCTCCGGTCCCCTTTTTTGAAGAGAGGAACCACCACCCCGGTTTGCCATGCCAAAGGCACTGCCCCCGACCTCCACGCAATGTTGCAGAGGCGTGTCAACCATGACAGCCCAACAACATCCAGGGCCTTGAGGTACTCGGGGCGAATCTCGTCCACCCCCGGGGCCCGGCCACCAAGGAGATTTTTAACCACCTTGGCGACCTCAGCCCCTGTGATAGGCGAGTCATCCCCCTTGTCCCCAAACCCTGCTTCCTCTGTGGAAGGCGTATCAGTGGGATTGAGGAGATCCTCGAAGTATTCCTTCCACCGCCCGACGATATCCCCAGTTGAAGTCAACAGTGTCCCATCCGCACCATACACAGTGTGGACGGGGAGCTGCTTTCCCCTCCTGAGCCGCCGAACAGTTTGCCAGAATCTCTTTGAAGCCGACCGAAAGTCTTGTTCCATGGCCTCACCGAACTCCTCCCATACCCGGGTTTTTGCTTCAGCAACCACCCGAGCTGCACTCCGCTTGGCCTGCCGGTACACCTCAGCTGCTTCGGGAGTCCCACAAGCCAACCAAGCTTGATAGGACTCCTTCTTCAGCTTAATGGCCCCCCTCACCACTGGTGTCCACCACTTGGTTCGGGGGTTGCCACCACGAGATGCACCGACCACCTTGCGGCCGCAGCTCTGGGCCGCCGCTTCAACAACAGAGGTGGAGAACATGGCCCATTCAGACTCCATGTCTCCAGACTCCCTCGGAATGTGGTTGAAGTTCTTCCGGAGGTGGGAGTTGAAGACCTCCCGGACAGGGGCCTCAGCCAGACGCTCCCAGCACACCCTCACTATACGTTTGGGTCTACCAGGTCTGAATGGCTTCCTCCCCTGCCATCGGATCCAACTCACCACCAGGTGGTGATCAGTTGACAGCTCTGCACCTCTCTTTACTCGGGTGTCCAAGACATACGGTCGCAGGTCTGATGATACGATAACAAAATCGATCATCGACCTGCGGCCTAGGGTGTCCTGGTGCCAGGTGCACATATGGACACCCTTATGCTTGAACATGGTGTTCGTTATGGACAGACTGTGGTTAGCACAGAAGTCCAATAACTGAACACCACTCGGGTTCAGATCGGGCAGGCCGTTCCTCCCAATCACCCCCCCTCCAGGTTTCACTGTCGTTGCCCACGTGCGCATTGAAGTCCCCCAGTAGGACAATCTGCAACTTTTTTCCAGAAAATTTGAAACTTCCCCCCCTAAATTCGCAATCCCGAAATTTGTAATTTTTTTTCTTACAAATTCACAGCTTTTTCCTCAAAAATGTATATTTTTGTCATAAATTTGCAACTTTTTTTCTCATAAATTTGTAACGTTTCCCTAAATATCTGCAGCTTTTTTCCAGAGTCTGAAACCTTTCTCCAAAATTCACAACTTTTTTTTTTCATAAATTTGCAACTTCTTTCCTGAAAATTTGCAGCATTTTCTCATAAATTGGCAACTTTCCCCCAAAATTTGAAAATTTTTACCAAAAATTCCCAACTTTTTTCGTAAATTTGCAATTTTTTTCCCCAAAATTTCCATTTTTTTTTCATAAATTTTCAACTTTTTCCCTCCAAAATTTCCATTTTTCTTCCCAAAAAATTTGCAAAATTTTTCCTGAAAATTTGCAACTTTTTTTTTATAATCTGCAATTTTTTCTCATAAATTTGCAACTTTTCCCCCCAAGTTTGCAACCTTTTTCTCAAATATTTTCAGTGTTTTTCCTGAAAATTTACAGCTTTTTAAAAAATTTATAACTTTTTTCTTATAAATTTGCAACTTTCCTCTCATAATTTTGCTACTTTTTTCTTGCTAATTTCCAATTTTTTTTGTAAATTTGCTCATTTTTTTCTCACATGTTTGTGTCTTTTTGTCTCTAAAAGTTGCAATGTTTACATAGATGCTGGATAAATTTTTATTCTTTGTAATAGTTTAAATTTTATTTTCTTTATGTTTGTGCTGGAAGGGGGAGATTTTTTTTGTCTTTTTTCCCCTTTAAAGAAGCACAATGCAAGAGTTTCACATTAAAATGTTTCCAGAATCATTCTGATGGTACACCAGCCCTTGACTGGGTCAGTGTCATGTTTCCCATCACAGGGCACAGCTGTAGCCACCAAATAAGTACACAATGACTGGCTGCTGGGACTGAGGCCATAGTCGCCATAGTTGTAGTCTATTCAGTGTTCCTACTCTGAACCTGAATGTTACATAGCGCTGCTTTAAAGGCCCTGAATTCTTCCCAAATACAGAAGCGTCTGCTCATCGCACACGTTAAAAAACAGTTATGATGTCAGTGAATACCTTCAGGGAATCTCTCCTATTGTCTCCTGACAGATCTCCCAGCTCTTCTCATTCATTCCTAACCGTGTGTAAGCAGATCCCTGTCTACCCCGCACTGCTAACCTCTCTGTTTATGTTTACACGGCTCCTGCCATGGAGACGACACCTTCACCCTTGGCATGAACGGGACGCCTCCGTCAGGGCCACGATCCATTCTGAAGGCTTCTGTATATCTATTGTTTTTCATGGTGACAGCTTAATCGACGACATCGGATATTAGAAATAAACAGAACAATAACAATTTACCACAGAGAATTCACAGTCTGTGTGCTGTTGGAATATTAAGTTAATACAGCCGTGGACAAAATTGTTGGTACCCCTCTGTCAATGAAAGAAAAACCCACAATGGTCACAGAAATAACTTGAATCTGACAAAAGTAGTAATAAATAAAAATTCTATGAATATTAACCAATGAAAATCAGACAATGCTTTTGAATTGTGGTTCAACAGAATTACTTTAAAAAACAAACTCATGAAACAGGCCTGGACAAAAGTGATGGTACCCCTAGAAAAGATTGAAAATAATGTGACCATAGGGACATGCTCAACCAAGATGTGTCCTCTAATTAACATCACAGGAGTCTGCAAGCTTGTAATCAGTCAGTCGGCCTATTTAAAGGGTGACAAGTAGTCACTGTGCTGTTTGGTGACATAGTGTGTACCACATTAAACATGGGCCAGAGGAAGCAAAGGAGAGAGTTGTCTCAGGAGATTAGAAAGAAAATTATAGACAAGCATGTTAAAGGTTATAAGACCATCTCCAAGCAGCTTGATGTTCCTGTGACTACAGTTGCACATATTATTCAGAAATTTAAGATCCACGGGACTGTAGCCAACCTCCCTGGATGTGGCCGCAGGAGGAGACGGATAATACGAATGGTAACAAAAGAGCCCAGAACAACCTCTAAACACATTCATGGTGAACTCCAAGGTCAAGCTACATCAGTGTCAGATCGCACCATCCGTCGTTGTTTGAGCCAAAGTGGACTTCATGGGAGATGACCAAGGAGGACACCACTGTTGAAAACAAATCATAAAAAAGCCAGACTGGAATTTGCCAAACTGCATGTTGACAAGCCACAATGCTTCTGGGAGAATGTCCTATGGACAGATGAGAAAAAACTGGAACTTTTTGGCAAGGCACATCAGCTCTATGTTCACAGACGTAAAAAAGAAGCACACCAAGAAAAGAACACTGTCCCTACTGTGAAACATGGAGGAGGTTCTGTTATGTTCTGGGGCTGCTTTGCTGCATCTGGCACAGGGTGTCTTGAATCTGTGCAGGGTACAATGAAATCTCAAGACTATCAAGGTATTCTAGAGAGAAATGTGCTGCCCAGTGTCAGACAGCTTGGTCTCAGTCGCAGGTCATGGGTCTTGCAACAGGATAATGACCCAAAACACACAGCTAAAAACACCCAAGAATGGCTAACAGCCAAACATTGGACTATTCTAAAGTGGCCTTCTATGAGCCCTGATCTAAATCCTATTGAACATCTGTGGAAGGAGCTGAAACATGCCATCTGGAGAAGGCACCCTTCAAACCTGAGACAACTGGAGCAGTTTGCTCATGAGGAGTGGGCCAAAATACCTGCTGAGAGGTGCAGGAGTCTCATTGACAGTTACAGAAATCGTTTGATTGCAGTGATTACCTCAAAAGGTTGTGCAACAAAATATTAAGTTAAGGGTACCATCATTTTTGTCCAGGCCTGTTTCATGAGTTTGTTTTTTAAAATAATTCTGTTGAACCACAATTCAAAAGCATTGTCTGATTTTCATTGGTTAATATTCATAGAATTTTTATTTATTGCCACTTTTGTCAGATTCAAGTTATTTCTGTGACCATTGTGGGTTTTTCTTTCATTGACAGAGGGGTACCAACAATTTTGTCCACGTGTGTATGTAAATAAATTTTGCAGCTTTTAGTCTAACTAAAAAGAGTTTTTCCTCGTAAATTTGCAACTTTGTTCCCTAAAATTTGTAACTTTTTTCTCATAAATTTGTAACTTTTTTCACAAAAATATTCAACTTTTTTGTTACACAAATTTTAACTTTTTTTTCCCAAAAATGTGCAGCTTTTTTCTTGTAAATCTGAAACTTTTTATCAGAAATTTGCAATGTTTTTCTTATAAATCTGCAACTTTTTTCTCAGAAATTTGCAACTTTTTCTTACATCAATTTGCAACTTTTTTTCCTGAAAATATGCAACTCTTTCACCAAAATTTCAAACTTTCTTCTCATGAATTTGCAACTTTTCCCCAAAAAAATTTGCATTGTTTTTTGTATTTTTTCCAATTTTTTAGTAAATTTATCACTTTTTCCCATGAAATCTAAAGATTTCTTGCCATAAATTAACAATTTTCTTACATTTATTCATGATAATTAAAGTTTTTTTTTTCTGTTTTTCCAACTATTTTATCAGGACTATTTTCCTCATAAGTTCCTTATAAATTTGTAACTTTTTTCTTCTATTTTTGCAACTGTTTTCAGTAAACTTGACTCTTTTCCTCATAAATCTCCAAGTTTTACTGTGATACTTTTGCAACTATTTTTACATATGTTGGTTACTTTTTTCTCAATTGATACTTTTTAAACTTAAAATAAAACAATTGGTATTTTGCATTTTTGTAATTTTGTTCCATACATTTTTTTTGCTAAGTTTAAGTTTTACTCCCCTAAATGAGAAATATTTTTCATGTATTAGCAACTTATTTCTCATAAATGTGATTGTTTTTCCATAAATTTGCAATGTTTTTCTCATATTGTTGCCACTTTTTTTTTATTAAATATGTGACTTTTTTCACCAAAATTTTGCAGGTTTTACTCTTATAAATTAGCGATGACGTTCTCATAAAAATAGTGAAAATATTCCTTAAAAATTCACCTTTTTCATTTATTTCTGGAATTTTTTTCAGTAAATCTGTGAATTTTTCTCTAAAAATTGCAAGTTATTTAAAAACTTATTTTTTTTAAAATGGCACATTTTTTCTACATAATGACTTTCATAATTTTTTCATATATATCTGCAACTTTTTTCAGCAAAATTAGGATTTATTTTTTTTTTTTTTTTTTGGTGCTTTTCAAGTTTTTCTGAGAATTCATGACTTTTCTCACAGATTTTCCACATGTATAAATCAGTGACTTTTTGTTCTGTTTATTCACTGCTGAACACTGTTGCTGCGGTAAATAATTAAAGTGAAACAAGGAAACAATAAAGCCAAACACTGAAGCGGAATGGGACGTGGCCCAGTGTTCCCAGCTCTCGGGCCCTCCTCCGGGTGACGTCACCGTCTCCCGTGGGCTATTTTTGGATTGTGTGTGAAAGGCCTTGGCAGCCATGACACAAACACAAACACAAACACAGACACAAATCCCAGTTTAAGTATCAGTGACGTTAAACAACACTCTGGGCATCTTTATTTGTCTCACAGGGGACATCACGTCAACGTCTCACTGGTATTACTGACTGGGGACACTTGTTGCTGTTTAAAATACTTACAGGGTTATGGCATCTGTATTTATAATGTCTGTCTGTCTAATTAGATTCGTTAAAAAAATTTGAAAAGTACCAAAAAAAAAAAAAGATTAAAATTAAAGTGTAAAGCAGGGAAACAGGGAAACAGGTTAGTTTTTACCCCAAAAAATCTGCACGGAGCCACAAAATATATCTGAGATTTAAAGAGGCCCTGTCATGGTTTTTGAGGTTCCCCCTTTATTCTAATGTGTTCTGTGGGGTTTCTGTGATATTAAATGCCATTCTGGTGTTGTGGATTTTCGTTATATTAATAAACGTCCCTTATTGATCTGGTTAATCAATAAAGTGCAGAGTCAAAGATGCCATCCACCATCCATCCATTTTCTACTGCTTTTCCAGAGGTCCAGGTCGTGGAGGCAGCAGTTCAAGCAGAGAAGCCCAGACTTCCCTCACCCCAGCCACCTGCTCCAGCTTTTCAGAGAGGATACTAAGGCGTTCCCAGACCAGCTGGGAGACGTAGTCTCTCCAGCAAGTCCTGGGTCGGCCCCATGGTTTCCTCCCAGTGGGACATGCCCGAAACACCTCAACTGGCTCCTTTCAATGCGGAGGAGCAGCGGTTCTACTCTGAGCCTCTCCCGGATAACTGAGCTTCTCACCCTTAGCAATCCGGTGGGGGGGGGGTTGCTTGCCCTAGTGATCTCAGGAGCTATGTAGTCTGGGGAAATTTGACTCTGGTTGGGTCACCCAAGATAAACTGGTCCTGGGTGAAGGGCCAGACTAAGAACGATCCAACAGACTCTCATGATGACTGTTAGAACAAGGATTCAGTGCACCCTGGAGCCAGGTCTGGGGGAGGGGCTCGATGGCTAGCACCTGGTGGCCGGGTTTCTGTCCATGGGACCCGGCTGGGCTCAGCCCAAAGAAGTTACATGGGTCCGCACCCCCCCCAGTGGGCTCACCACCTGCAGCAGGGACTATGGAGGTCCAGTGCTATGTGGATCAGGTGGCGGTTGAAGGTGGAGACCTTGGTGATCTCATTCCAGGCTTCCTAAAATGGTTTCTCCGTCAAAGATGCCTTTTCTGGGTATTTATTTACATCTTGGCCAAGAAGGGAAAATGTCGTGTCCCGTCTACAGGCGAGTGCCACAAGAAGATTCAAAGTCTAAAGAACAGAGCAGAGAGTTTTAATACAGTAGACCAGTGATTCTTAGCCATGAGCGCTACCTAGAGGGCTGCAAAAAACTTTCAGTTTAACATGTGTGGGCCGTGAGGGCCGTGGGATGGCATATCAGACACTGTGGAGGAAAAATAAGTTCAGGCAAGGTACGACAAGCTGAGAGGTTACAGAGTTTTATTTTCCTCCAACATCATGAGACACACTGTAGCGCTGTGTGCTGTGCTGTGCTGTGTGTGCTACTGAGGCATGTATAGCAAGCTCTTTTATACATGTTACACAAAGAGAGAGAATGCATGGCACATTTACATATTGAGATACATATCAGTCAATACATATCAATTGCGTGACCAACTGGCGCCCGGACTTCCTCTCCTTAATCCGGGGATGTATAACAATAGTCCATTGTTCTGATTGTTCCCCAGGAGCTCTCTGTCCATATGCAATCCCTGCTGAGTGTGAATAGTATCAGTCTGCATTGTGCTGGGTGACCACACGGCTCCCCCCAGAACGCTCAGAAGGGGCTGTGACTGCCCCTGAACAAGACAGCAATCGGCCGGCTTTAGGGAGTGAGGTGTGGGAAAAGCGCTGCGCAGGAGGAGGGGGAGGGGGGTGCGAGTAAGTGAGTGCCGGCCCAGGATGTCAAACGTGTCTGGGCCGCGCAAAGTTGCGTGTGGATCCGAGATGGTGAAGGACTTTCCCGGTAAACCTGGCGGAGATCCACAGCGGCTGTGAAAAAAACATTTTATCTGACTCCTCTCACGGCTCAATCCAGCGAGGATGTGGGGATGCATAGTGGCTGTGAAACAACTGCAGCTGTGTGAGGGTGTGAGGCAGTTTGGCTTTTAGCTAAATTTCCCTTGTGCGCCGTGGCTGAGAAACCCATACAAAGTCCTGTGTGCGGGCTGCACGTCTGCTCCAGGTGCGTGAGCAGCTCTGAAGGTTCCGAAGGTGGCGATCGGCCATTTTTCTCGGGCATGTGCAGTGGCGGAGGATGATGTATCAGTCTGTGGAGCTGGTTCGTCTCTGTGCGTGATGCGCACTTGGCTTCGTGACCACATAACTGGCAGTTGCACTATCCTCATAATCCTGCGGTGTGCGTGCGGGGCTTCTGTGCGCGGGAGGTCCACTGTCCGGAGTTTAGTCAGAGTCGGGGAGTTTGGTGGAAGTTGGCATCGATGACTGTCCCCGTTCAGGCTGCTTCCTTCGTTCGCTCGTGTCGTTCATGGTGCGTTTTGGTCCCAGCGCTGCACTCCGGAGCGCACGCTCCAGTGAGGATGAAGAGGTTGCAGGCTTTCTCTGGTCCTCTGTGTCCACAGCACAGTGAGAGGGAGCAGACGGTCATTCTCTCTCGTCATGTCACCAGTGTGGAGGGAAGAGATCAGGCGAGGGTCGCACCATGACGCATGCTGGGGCTTTCCCGGTCGGGGTCATCTCCGGGGTGTTCGCCTCGTGTTCCATTCTTTGTCAGGGGTCACCAGTGTGGAGGAAAAATAAGTTCAGGCAAGGTACGACGAGTTGAGAGGTTGCAGAGTTTTATTTTCCTCCAACATCATGAGACACACTGTAGCGCTGTGCGCTGTGTTGTGCTGTGTGTGCTATTGAGGCATGTATAGCAAGCTCTTTTATACATGTTATACCAAGAAAGAGAATGCATGGCACATTTGCATATTGATATACATAGCAGTCAATAAGATAAGATAAGATAAGATAAGCCTTTATTAGTCCCACAACGGGGAAATTCCAGGATTGCAACAGCACAGGGATAGCAACACTCAGAGCAACAATCAGAAGGCAAGAAAAAAAAAAAAATACATATACATATACAATACATATCAATCACGTGACCAACTGGCTCCCGGACTTCCTCTCCTTAATCCGGGGATGTATAACAATAGTCCATTGCCCTGATTGTTCCCCAGGAGCTCTCTGTCCGTATGCAATCCCTGCTGAGCGTGAATAGTATCAGTCTGCATTGTGCTGGGTGACCACAACACCAGACATATTACTGATTATACTGACATGCATGAGACACTCAGTTGCAATACAGCTTCCCACTAGTTGGTGGCAGTAATGTGTAAGTCAGTTGTTTACAAGCTCCAATGTAAACAGAAGAAGACACTCAGCCACCCACTAGCCCCAAGAGAAGGTTATGGAGAAGTTTTTAAAAAGAAAAAATGACAGCAAAGATGATGGTAAGCCTGCCCAAAAGGGTGAAATTTTGCGCAAGTGCAACTGTGACTTTATTAGGTACGGCTTTGTGAATGAAGGAAATGAGGCAGAGCCAAGAGAACAGTGTGTGGAGTGTGGGCTAACGCTATCAAACGAAGCCCTGAAGCCTTCAAAATTAAAGCGCCACTTAGAAATGAAGCATCCAACGCTTGTGGGAAAGCCGGTAGAATTTTTCAAGAGAAAAGAACATGGGCTACAGATGCAGAAACGGTCTGTTTTGTCAGTTACTGGTAACTCTGCATGTGCTTTGAAAGCCAGCTACCTTGTAGCCAGATGTGTGGCACACAGTAAGAAGGCATTCACCCTAGCAGAGTAGCTGGTTCTGCCTGCCACTGTGGATATGTGCCATGAGGTGATTGGAGAGGCTGCTGCAAAGAAGCTGCTGACCATCCCAGTCTCAAGCAATACAGTGAGTCACCGTATCACGGTCATGGCCTCAGACATACAGCATCAGCTGCTTGAAAGAATAAAAAACAGCCCATTTTTCTCTTTGCAAATAGATGAGTCCACTGACGTTACAAATGCTGAACTGTTGATGATTTTTGTTCGCTATCGCTGGGACAGTAGTTTGCATGAAGACATACGGTTTTGTGGAGAATTACCAACACAAGCAACGGCTCAAGAATGTTTCCACTGCATTGATAACTATGAAAACTACTTCACTGAGAACGGCCTGGAATGGCAGAACTGTGTTGGGGTGTGCAGTGATGGTGCAGCATCAGTGACTGGCAGGGACAACGGCATCATCAGGCATATACTGTACTTGATCGTGCACCAGAAGCTAAATGGACACACTGTTTTCTCCATCGTGAAAGCCTTGCAGCAAAAAAGATGTCACCAGACTTACATGAGGTGATGCATGTAAGTGTGAAGACCATCAACTTCATTAAAAATAATGCTGTGAACTCCAGATGTTTTGCCAAGCTTCATGAGGACATGGAAGCAGATCATGTCCAGCTGCTCTATCACAATGAGGTGAGATGGCTCTCAAGAGGACGGGTCCTCAAGTGTTTGTTTGAACTGAGAAATGAGATCTTCTCTTTCCTCACTGAGAAAAAAATCTCCTCTTGCACATTACTATACCAACACAAAGTTTACAGCTAAACTTGCCAACCTCTGTGACACTATTTCACTGCTGAACATCTCACTTCAAGGGAGAAATAGCAACATGTTTTTTGCTGCAGGCAAAATGCAGGCTTTCAGGAGGAAACTTGCTACTTGCTTTGTTGACAAATGCCATTTTTCCACTAGCCCAGTTCGACTCGCCTCGTTTTGTTTCGTTACTACTCGGTTCGGCCGCGGTTGTGTCTCCATAGCAGCCGGGTAAAGCGGGGTTAAGCTGTGGTGGGTGGGATTTTTTTTTACAGCAAGGCGGCGCCACACTCCGGTGACGTAAAACACGCGACCCAAGCCAAACATAACATGGCGGCTTTACAAGGCGACTCCTCAGTCTGTGGCCTTTTTACACCGCAAATGCCAAAAAGGACCACCAGACAAGGGTACAGGCAGTGAGACGAAACACTCTGGAATAGTTCTGCAGCTTCTGGGAGAGCCGAAGACGTGAGGATACAAACTAGGTCATATATGACGGTAAGCTAATGTTGCTAATGCTAGTTTGCTATAAGTACGTCGTACTACACTGTAATTTCTGCAAGTTATCGCTGTTAGGTACTAAAATATGTACGCTGTGTGTGTTTCAGATGGCTCTGTTGTGGGAAAATTACCGCTTCAAATGGTCAGTCTGGCGTTCAGCACAGCCTGTCACTGATGTCAATACAGCTTCACAAACGATCAGTGGTTGTAGAGCTTAAGAATGTCTGGTTTATTACCTGTGCAAAAAATTGCTCTGATCTAAGTAAAGGAACCCTATTTCACTGTTTATGGGAATGTAGAAAAATCAGAATGTTTTGGGAAGAGGTGAGGGTAACAATTGAAAAAATAATTTCAAAACAATTCACATTGAACCCTAAACTGTTTTTGTTGGGTCTGTATCCAGAAAAACATAACTTTAATAAGAGTGAAAGAACATTCATAGACCTCAGTTTGCTTAATGCCAAAAAATGTATTGCATTACTGTGGAAAAACTCATAGACCAGATGTGACTCAGTGGTTAAGACAGATGTTACCAACCTTCCACTAGAAAGAATAACATACATACTGAAATCAAAGGAATATGTGTTTGAGAATATATGGAGACCTTTCGTTGATTGTGTAAAGAAATTAAACATAACTTCTGAAGAAGAAGGTTAATGATATGTGTGGACTTTGCAAATTCCAAGCTGGTGAATGTATATTATGTATTGTTATGTAATAGATTACCTAGACTAAACAGAGGAACATTGTTGTTGACTTGTTTTTGTTAATGGTTGTTGTTTTTATTACCCTTTTTTTGTTATTTTGTTATTGTTCTTTTTAGTTTTTAAATTACTTTTGTGTTAGTGTCTGACTGTGTGCTGTGGTTATGTAACAAAAAAGGTTCAATAAAATATTGTGGCGAAAAAAAAAATTGCTCTGATCTGCGTACAAATCATGGACTGTGAGACATCATGGACGTACCTGCTTCAGCTGTACTGAGTCTGAGATGGTGTCATAGCAAAAAATGAATCGCTGACACAACTTGATCGCCAGGTTAATAAACTATATTAGCCAAAAATATATATTCAAAAAGTAAACAATACTGATGTTTTGGTAAATAGATATATTTGACAGTTGTACTAACATGCCTTTCATGTAGTATTGCACTGACAATAAACCTCTTAAGTTTTTGCAGATGTCATCTTTTTTATATGTGAAGGTTACCACCATGTGACATAAATTTCTTAAAAATGAGCCAATTATTTTCAAGGTCACCCATTAATGGTTTGTACTATTGACTCTTTTCCCACCAGTGTCATTAACAAGACAAATCAAATAGAAAATCATGATTGAAAACACATAAGTCACTAAATTGTTTATTACAATCAGCAGCAAATTCAGATTATTCAGAATGTGCAAAACTCAAACTGTAAGACTGGGTCACTCAGCAGCTGGGATGTGCAGCTCACACTGGTCTCAGATCCAGCAGATCTTAGGCCTGCATCTCTGTAAATAGTGAACGCAAGGTCCAGTTTGGGTGTGGATTGATCGGTTACCCTCTTGTGCCTAGCACAAAAGACAGAAATGGGTGGTGGTTAAATAAAGGAAGTTTTAAAACATATTTGGGAAATACACTTGTTGCTAAAAGCAGTGGTGGAATGTGAATGAATGAATCTTTATTTCGGATAGATTAAAAGAAATAGAATAATATAACAAACCGGGGGAAAAAAATCTAATAAGGTCGAATTAAACATTAACTCCTCTGATTATACAGTTCAACATAGGTTATCTGAAATGGGTGATGGCTGAAGCTGCAGCTTATATTGCCCACCCAATTCCATCCAAGAATTCAAAAGAAAAACAAAACAGGAGCGATTCCAATTCCAATGTGACAATAAAGTACTTTGTTGTTGTATTTAACCACAATTTTCATGTAGCTGCACTGATGTAAAGTCGATTTTACAAGGGCTGGGGTTACATTTAAAATCATCTGCTTTTACTATGGCATCAGCAATCAGAATGAATTAATACATTCACTTGAATGGAACTCTAGTACTTTAACTGAGGGTGTGCATCACTGAGTATGGAGTCGCTCAGTCAAAATATGGAGTTTTTATCAATAAAAGTTTGTCTTGAATGTAAAAGTGTCTCTTCTTGCCCTGGCTTCAAGTGTTGGGCGGTGTATTGTACCTTGTATTGCTAAAATATAAAAGGATGCACTACAATGGGGTCTCAGTATTTGTAATGTGTCCTGTTACTGCATGAGTTTATTGATTGATAGAGTATAAACTACACATATAAACTAATTATATTGAAGACTGAACAAACTGCCATTCCCCAAAAGATACAGTTATGAACATCACTCACAAAGGATCACACAAGTGTTCTGACAACAAAAAATAAATTACATTAACAAGTGGTTTATTTTACAGTGGATGCGCCAGTCTTTTTAAATTATTCTGTAATTAAATACTCACACAATCAAATAAATCTCAGTTCAGTCCCTTTTATATTAAGTGGTAAATTGTGCTACTATGGTTTTGACACTTTACCATATAAAAGCAAAGGATTTCAGTACTTTCCCACAGTGGCGACGTCCATTGTTGAGGCCGGCTGCTTTCCTTCTCGCCTAGATGAACGACAGAAATAGATGGTGGTTAGTTTCAAGCAAGTTCAACACTTATACAAGGCACATCTCATAAATTAGAGATATCATGAAAAGTTAAAAATATTTCTGTCACTCATTTCAGAAAGTGAAACCCATATATAGATTCATTACAGGGACAGTGATATATTGAAAGTGTTTATTTTAATATTGATGATTATGGCTACAGCCCATATTAACCAACACCTCAGCGGCCAACATTTCTATTTAAAAACTATTTTTTAAAGTTTATGTAATATTCTAATTTTTTGCCAAATTGAATTTGGGTTTTTCAGGGGCTGTAAGCCATAATCACCCAAATTAAAATAAATAAATGCTTGAAATATATCACTGTCTGTGTAATGAATCGATATAATATATGGATTTCTCTTTCTGAAATGAGTGTCAAAAAATATTGAATTTTTTCATGACATTCTAATTTTTGGAGATGTACCTGTGTTAGGGAAATACACCTGTGAAAGTCAGTGGTGGGATGTGACAAAAATGCTTCGTTTCCCTGACAAGCACCGCAGGATCCACTCTGTACATGTACGAGAATATTTTCAATACAGGGATTTATGGTGGAACAGCACAATACTGTTCCAGCACCTTTTATGGAAAATCCACAGAATAGGTGTGTGGGTCTATTCTGATGCTTTAGAAAATTATATGAATGACTTTATAAATCACTGGTTTGAAAAAGCACTTTTATATTGTTGAGATTTCGGCTCCTGTGGTCTCACCAGTATCCACTATAAACAGGGAGGCTAACCCCTGGCATGTGGAAACACATTCTAGCATTAAATTGCACACAATTTAATGCACAGCACCAAAGTGCAGCATGTACAAAAACCAGGACTTTAACCAGAATTAACATTTCATCGTTTTGCTCTCACAAGCGAATACTTAGGAGAAAACAAGCACGAATCAGCAGTTGGTACTAGCTAGCTACTAGCTAACACTCGTTAGCCAGCACAAAATGGCGCTGTATTGCTCAAAAAAAGTGAGCTTACCACCAACAGGATAAATAAAGCCTGTTTTCCACTAGCCCAGCACACCTCGGTACGGCTCGATTCACTTCAGTACGGCTCGGAATGCTTCTGTCTCCATTAGCACGGTGTTGTGCTTGTGCTGTGATGGTTTGTGTTAGGAGATTTTAGAAGCGGGGCGGCGGCAGATTCTCAGCGAGGCGGGGCCACACTCCCGTGACGTTACGCACCCGACTGAGTCCTTATTTACACGAGACAAAAATGGAGGATCCAAGGGATTATGCCTTGCCTCGCTCTGTGGTTTTATCTCACAATTAATTTTATCTCATAATTAAGCTGCAACAACACAAGTCACCGTTTTGTTTGAATTAACTGCCAAATGACCTAGAAATAATGAGCTGAAACTTGTTTTTATTCGTATTAAATAATGAGACGGTGGCACACTGGCCAACACCAAATTGTATTATTTTTTATCATCCTAGGCATATTGGATGTACTGAATTAAAAACTTCATGTTCTTTCACCTTCAAGGTCAACGTTTGGAACACCAGTATTATTATTTTCCGTTTAGATGATGCTACAACTCCTTCTAAAGTATTGTAATTCTGCTGAATTTGGAATGACGATAGAATATTCAATTTACAATATACTTGTACCTACTTTGACTTGGTGCTAATTTTTTATGATATTTCAATAAAAGAACAGCGAAGCTTACAAAAAGATTTCTTTTTTGGTCTAGTTAAAAATTACATTACCTTTACAATGGTTGACCCCCTGACAGGATGATCAGCATCATTTTGATCAGACTAGGCAATGGAATTTCTATGTAATTATACTGTTTTATAATTCAGTGTTATAACAGACAAACCACACTTTCCAAAACAATTCCATTTATTATATACAAAATATTAAAATAAAAAAAACTTTGCAACACAACATGAAGGTTAAGCGACATTTTTATAACACGCCGACCACTGAGTGTCCTACACCAGCTTCCCAAACTGGGTCACGAAGACTCGGTTGAATGAAGCCGTCTCTGCCAGCTGTGGGTCAGGAAGGCTCGGTTGAATTAATCAGTGCGGGCTGTCGCGGCGGACGCGTGGGGATGATTCTACAAGGAAAATGCACACAATAAAATACAGCACGAAAGTGCAATATATACAGAAAAGACAATAGTTTTTAACAAGAAATACATAAGCTTATTTCAGCGTATTGTTCACATGAATAATTAAAATTAAAAGCTTTAGTCCCGCAGTGTGCTGCTATAAGAAGCAGCGATCCATCCACAAAATATCAGCTTTTTTTATTGCATAAATAAAACTGAGCGTCTTACCGAATATATTTGCGAAAAAAACGCACAATAAAAAAAAATTAAAACTCACCGTTTAAAGGACTCCGATGTCGAGACCTCCCGGTATATTTTTCATTCCGGGCGGCTCCGTCTAACCTCGCGCTGGATACGTTCGTCTGACAATGCAGTGAGCAGACACTGCACCTCCTTATTGGTCCATGGAAACACCCTTATTACGCGAAGCCATTTTTGATTGGAGAATAAATGAAAATAGCACAGCAATACACTGAAAATAAACTGCCAACAGTGGTTACGTGCTGAGTAAAGGCCGGGTCGTGGAAGATTCTTTTTTTTTTTTTTTTTTTTCAAAAACTTTATTGAGAAGGTCGTGAAGATTTGGTAGATGAGGGGAGGAGAGGGGCGGTTACAACCTGACCAATCAGCGCCGGTTACGACCTGACCAATCAGCGGCGACCAGTCTGTTAACGTCACAACACGGCACAGCTCAGCACTGCTGTACCCTGCCCTGGAGCGGGGCTGAGAATCGCGGCTGTTTAAACCGTGTTGGGGCTTGTGGAAAAGCGTAACAAAGCGTGCTGAGCCGTCCGTGTCGCGCTAAAGCGTGCTAGTGGAAAAGGCCCTTAAGCAAACAGATGCACATTATTACAAATCACTCACCATTGATGGTTCTCTCACGTTCGTCTTCAGCTTGTCAGTAGTACGGTTCTATGCAGGGCTGCCATCTGTATGGGTCCGGATCACTCCTCTCACTGTGTATCTGCCACCAAGCAGAGAAAACCCTGCACCTCTTCGTTGGACCACGGTGTAGATTTCCGCAAAACCTACAACGCTGTCTGTATTAATATCGTATTTACTCTGTGACCGAGTTAGTCCGTTGAAAGACTGCAAATGGCGGTCGTAAAGATTCCACTGAAGACGGGCGCTTTTGTGACGTTACGCCCTGACCAATCAGCGGCTCGCAGTCTGTTTGGACGTCAATCTCGGCTCGCTTCAGCTCGCTTGTACCCTGCCATTCTCTCGGGCACGAAATTAGTGTCGGTTAAACCGTGCTGGGTACAGTGGAAAGGGCGAGAAAGTGAGTAGAGTAGAAGTAAGTAAGGCCAAGGCGATACTAGTGGAAAAAGGCCTAAAGAGGGCCCAGGAAAACCAGATGGACATGTGTTCCACTTTTGTCTGACATTTTAGAAACTCCCCTCATGTGAAGATCCAGTGACGCAGTCTCTCAGCACCTTTCACAGCTAACGATCTCAGGAGAGGGACATGTGGAATTTGGATCAATTTTCTGTGGATCCCACTGCAAATGATATTGCTTTGCCCTCACATCTGGAATCGCAGCTTTTGGAAGTTTCCACTGACTGCACTTTAAAGTTGCAGTGGGGGAAAATTGGACCTGGCTCCTTCTGGATTGCTGTCTCAAAGGAGTACCCATGTCTAGCACCGAGGTGCTGTGAAACACCTCCCATTCACAACAACATACCTGTGTGTAGAATCAGGATTCTCCATTGTGGCCACTGCCAAGACCAAAACCAGAAAACTGACTCAGAGTGACACTGGAGGCTGCTCTGAGAGTGAGCCTTTCCCCCCATTCCATCCAGACTGGATCTGATCGTGTCTGAGAGGCAGGCCAAAGTGTCTCATTAAGAGGGGAGCATAAAAAGGGAGTTGTAGCTGGTCAACTGTTGTGACTTATTGTTCATTTTGTGACGTTGTAAGGGTTCACACAATAAGGAGAGATGACTGTGACGAAAGCAGGCTTTTATTTATACACACACTCACAACACAGAACGGAAGGGAGGTCATCTATACAGGCCTTCGTTTCACTCATGGTGGCACAGACACATGATTCGGCACATATATGGAAGCAACGCTACCACAACCGGTCTTATTACATAGTTATAATGGAAAACACGAATAACGCTTAGAACACACAGATACAGTATTTGAATCCTCCTCGGCGCAAGCATGCCGGGAGACTCCCTCCCCCTTATCACAGCCCCGATGTTACACTGTCCCCCCCCCCCCCCCGGACTGGTTTCTGTCCCCAGAATAATAAAGCCCAACTCAAAAGTCCAACACAAATTCGTTCAGGTGTCGGGGCGGCCACCATTGTCGGCGACCAGCACACACACGCCTGTGATTGTCCATTCGTGCCTCAGCCGGGGTGTCCAGTCGGGATGAAGCCTCCGGCTCGACCACCCACGGGGCAGATGGCTGGTATGTGGCAAGACGGTCACAGTGAAGCACCACGACCTGGTTCCTTTTCTGCAGCCTCACCCTGTACATTACATCTGACAGTCTCTGTAGAATCACGCACAGTCCCCCACCAATGGCTCGCCAGTTTTGGCGACAGTCCCTTTTTGCGCTCCGGCAGAAAACCCAGACTTGATCCCCTGGTGCAAAGTCCCTCCCCTGGCAGCTGGAGGTGTATGCCCGCTTTCTGCCGACTCCCCGCCATAGCCAGGGCCTCCCGAGCCAATTTGTGCACCATGTGGAGACGTTCTCTCAAGCAAAACAAATAATCCCAACCCTGGTTTCCCCTCCACCTCTGGCTCTGGGTGGGGGGGGGGACCAAATCCACCGGTACTGTGCGCAGCTCGTGTCCAAACATCAGCGCTGCAGGGGTGCGCCAGGTGGATTCCTGAGCTGCCATCCGGTACACCCACAGAACAAAGGGCAGATGCAGGTCCCCAGTCTCGCTGTCGCTGGCTCACTAGGACAGTGAGCTGGGTGGTTAGGGTCCGATTGAAATGTTTGACCAGGCCGTCGCTCTGTGGATGCAGCGGGGTGGTCCGGGTCTTCCAGATGCCCAGCCACCTGCAGACCTCCCGAAGACCTCTGCCTTGAAGTTCCGTCCCTGATCGCATGTGCAGCTCCTCTGGTGCGCCAAACCATCAAAATATCTTGTCTGCCAGCGTTGATGCTGTGGTGGCAGTGCTCTGATCAGGGACTGCATACGCCTCTGGCCATTTGGTGACATAATCCATTGCAAGCAGCACGTAGCAGTTTCCCCGATCCTTGATTGGGAAAGGGCCCGAAATGTCCACTCCTACCCGCTCCATGGGTGCTCCCACCCAGTACTGGTGCAAGGGGGCGTGGGATTGGTGAGTCGGCCCTTTCTGAGCCGTGCAGGTGTCGCAGCGGTGGACATGGAGCTCAACGTCCTGGTGACATCCCAGCCAGTAGAACTGGTCCCAAAAATGCTGCAGAGTCTTCGTCACCCCAAAGTGGCCCGCTCCCACCGCCCCGTGGACCAACTGGAAGACTTTGGGGCGGAGCCGCCGGGGAACCAGCAGCTGCCAGACATGACGCTGCCCAGCTGGAGCCTGCACTGCCGATACACAACACCCTCGTGACAGCGGAGATTGGCCCACTGGGAATGTAGGGCCTTGGTCTTTGGGGTCCAGCACAGACAATGCTTCCCAGGCGGGGCCGCTGGCCCGCATCCAGCCACTGCAGAACCTGGGAGATGACCGGATCTCTATCCTGCTTGCTCTGCAGCTGCTGCGTGCCGAGGGGCCCCCCGTGACGTCATCGCTGGGGAGAGCTGACTGATTATCCGAGGAGGAGCTGTGCGCCGCTGTGTTATTCCTACTCACAGCGGTCCGGGAGAGCAGCAGCCCACGGGACGGCTTGGTCTCGGTCCTCTGCCCACTGGCAGTGCCGACAGTCCTCCGCAGCACAGGGACACTGAGACAGCGTGTCAGCGTTGGCATGGAGGTGGCCTGCCTGATGCACAACCTGAAAATCATAATCCTGCAGTGCCTCCAGCCATCTTGCCAACTGTCCATCTGTCTCTTTAAAGTTCAGCAGCCAGGTCAGGGAAGCGTGATCCACCCTGAGCTGGAACCTTCCCCCTCGTACACATACAGGCGAAAATGACGAAGCCCCTGGATGGCAGCCAACAGCTCTTGGCGAGTAACACAATAATTCCTTTTGGCTCTGCTGAGAGTGCGGCTGAAAAAAGCAACTGCCTGCTCTCCGTGTTCTCCCTCCTGGGATAACACCGCCCCGATGCCCTGGTTGCTGGCATCCATGTCTACGATGAAAGGGCGGTTCGGGTTGGAATACTGCAGGATGAGGGCTCCGATGAGCGCTGAGCGAAGCCGGGAAAAAGCAGCAGCACAGTCCTCACTCCACTCAAATGGGCGGCCCTTCTGTGTCAGTTGATGCAGCGGGATGGCGATGGTGGCAAAATCCTTCACAAACCTCCTATAATAGGAGGTCAGTCTGAGAAAACTTCGTAACTCTCCCACGTCCCGCAGCACCAGCCAGTTTTTCATTGCTGCCACTTTCTCTGGATCGGTGGTGACTCCTGCTGCGCTGACGACGTGGCACAGGAAGGTGGTTTCTCACTGAAATAAGTGGCATTTCCGCGGGTGCAGCCGCAGCCCGGCCTGTCGGATGGTGTCTGATACTTCCCGGAGGTTGGACAGGGCGCCGTCAAAGTCAGCTGCATGAAACAGCAGGTCATCCAGATAAACAATGCAGCAGCTCTGGGGCACGTGAGCCAACACTCGCTCCATCAGACGTTCAAAGGTGGCCAGAGAATTGCAAAGTCCAAACGGCATCACCTTGAACTGCCACAGTCCCTGTCTGATGGAGAAGGCTGTTTTCTGATGGGCCTCAGGTGACAGCTCTACCTGCCAATAGACGCTGCGGAGGTCCAGCGAGCTGAACCAGCTGGAGCCAGTGATGTAATCCAGTGCGTCATTGATGTGGGGCAGAGAGTAGGAATCCTTGCAGGTGACGTCATTCAAGCACCAGTAATCCACACAGAACTGCCACGAACCGTCCTTCTTCTTAACCAGAACCACCAGCACCGCCCAGGGGCTGCTGGAGGGCTCAATAACATCATCCTCCAGCATTTCCCGTATTTTTTGTTCTGCCGCCGCCCGCCTTGAAAAAGGCAGATGGCGGGGGCGGAGCGGGATCGGCCTGGTCTCACCGGTGTCAATCTGGTGCTGCAACAAGCTGGTTCGGGTGCACTCCTCATCCTTGGCAGTGAAGACGTCAATGTTGCAGTCCAACAGCTCCCACAGCTGGCATCTCTGTCCCGATTCTATTCCGCTGCATCTCTGCTGGAACAATTCCTCGACCGCCTGCTGTGTTTCTGCTGACACATTGACCCACTCCGCTCCCCCCCCCCCCCCCCCCCCCGCTGTCTCTGTTGGCAATTGTGCTCCCTCTGCTCGTGCTGGTGGCACTGCCTGTGTTCAGTTCTGGTGGCGACCCGCCCGGTTGGTCCGACTGGCGGTCCCTTGATCATGCAGGCCCCCGGGTTCCTCCTCTGGGTCCTGCTGCAGAGCGTGATGGTCCGAGCCCCCAGCAGGAGAGACGATCTGGTGGTGTCAATTGTTGCGCCCCATGCTGCGAGCAGATCGAGTCTAATAATGCAGGAATCTTGGATGTCAGCCAGCCAGAACGCGTGGTTTGTATTCTTGCTGGCCACCCCCACCACACGAACTCTCTGCCCTCCTAGTCTGGCATGCTCACCGGTGGCTGTGGTGATGCAGTGCCCGGTGGGTTCCCACCCTTGCGGTTCTGCCTCATCCGTACCGAGCAGCACTCCGGGTCGGACCAGGGAGATGGTAGAACCGGTGTCGATCAAGTCCCGGATTGGCATACTGTCCATGTACCTGCACTCCAGGTACATCCCTAGCGAATATCCAATTCGGCCCAAACATGGTGACAGTTCATCGGGGAAAATGTCTGTGATAGGTGGCAGGTCCCCGTCCATACCACCTCGCTCTAGTTTACAGTCGGCAAGGGGGCGGTTTGTTGCAGGGTGGGTGCCAGGCATTACTGCGCGATATGTCCTGGTTCCCCACAGCGGAAGCACCCTTCCTTGCACCACCGTTGTCGTCTTCTCACTGGCCGCGCCGCTGTGGTCCAGCGCAGTTCCTCCTCCTCCTCTTCGCTCTCAGCTGTGGCCTGGAAAGCTCTCTGCCTCAGCGACGACACATCAGCTGCATAATCCATTATTTATCCCATCTGCTCCGCTTCTGCCACAGCCGTCTCCCAGCTGCTTGCAGCGTGAATCCGGATGTGGTCCTGGAGCCGGGCCAGGTGGAACCCCCGGATGAAGTGCTCGAGGGCAAGCTTCTCCACTGCTCCCAGCTCAAAATCCGGGTAGCCACACTGCGTCGAGAGCCGTATGTCCGCTGTGTAGGCTCCCAGGCTCTCTCGGCTGCCTCGCTGGTGGTTGGCCAGCTGTTCCTGGGTGTGCTCAGCATTGGCCACTCTCCCAAAACGCCTCTGGAGCGCTCCTTGTAGTGCTGGCCAGCTGCAACGTTCCTCAGGCCAGAGGTCAAACAGCGTTGCGGAGAGCCCCACCCTCCAGGGCCAGCGCGACCTGCACGGCAGTCTCTTCGGTGTGTCCAGCCGTTCAGCGCAGCAGCCAGCTTGACCTGAACCAGATAGCTGTCCAGCAGGGTTTTGCCGGCAAAGCAGGGGAGTTTGGCCCGTTGGGGGATTGGTGGGACGGTCGCCTTTTGGTCAATCGCCACCCCTGGTCGCAGTGGAATCGCCAGCCTGTCCTGCCCTGAAAAGGGTGGGAAGCGGGGCCGGTTTGCTCTGCTTGGCCCGCCCTGCCTTGAGAAAGGCAGAAGGCGGGATATGCTGGCTCGTCGGGTCTGCTGCTCCGTTCATCTCGGCGAGCAGCTCCGGGGGTCAGTGTGTCGGCTCTGTTGTCCATCTCCAGCTGAGCGATGAGCCGCTCGAGCTGCCGAATCTCCATCCTAATTCTGGCTTCCACCTTCTCCATGATCCCACTTCTGACACCAGTGTGACGTTGCAAGGGTTCACACAATAAGGAGAGATGACTTTGACGAAACAGGCTTTATTTATACACACACTAACAACACAGAACAGAGGGGAGGTCATCTACATAGACCCTTATTTTGCTCATGGTGACACAGACACATGATTTGGCACATATAGGGAAACAACGCTATCACAAGTGGTCTTTATTGCACAGTTATAATGGCACACAACAAATAACACTTAGAACACACAGATACAGTATTTGAATCCTCTGTGGTGCAAGCATACCAGGAGACTCCCGCCCCCTTATCACAGCCCCAAGGTTACAATATATTCAATATCTCTGAAATAAATATGGTGATTGGTACCATTTATGGTGACAATCGTCTATACCCTTATGCCATCAATAGTTGTTGAAAACTTTTCCAAATGGCTGACCGTTTGGTGGAAGGGGCGCGGCCAAATTTGCAGTATCACCACCATTATTATATATATATATACGTATATATATATATATATATATTATTATATATATATATGTGTGTGTGTGTGTGTGTGTGTTTATAATTTTCATTTTGTTTTGATGGTTCAATTTGTAATTACAGCTCCTTTCTTGGCATAGGCACGCTGTTCATCATTTTCCATCAGAGGAGTTTTGTTGTGACTTATTTTTTTACTTATATGAGAACCGTTAAGGGTGGAGGTTGTGTGCGCATGTGGACATCTGAGGGTTTTTTTGTTGTTGTTGTTAATGTTGTTGTTGGGAGGGGAAAGATTCTTTTTTTGCTTGGTTGGGGTTGGGGGTTGGGGGTTGGGGTGTGTGAAAAATAAATCCGGTTGATCACAGCCATCTGCTCCATTGTCTTTGTGTGAACCCTGCAAACGTCACACTGCCTAAAGGATCGAAACTTCCCCTCATAAATCGGCAACTTTTTTTGTAACTTTTTTTTTCTCAAAAAATTGCAGTTTTTCTTGTAAATTATTAACTTTTTTCTCAAAAATTTTCAACTTTTTTCTCATAAATTTGTAATTTTTTTCTTTTAAATTTTCATCTTTTTTCCTGTAAATTTTCAACTTTTTTCTCAAATTTGCAAGGCTTTTTTCTTAAAAAATTTATGACTTTTTTCCTCATAATTTTGTCACTTTTTCTCAAAATCTGCAACTTTTTTCTTGTAATTTGCATCTTTTTTCTAAAAAAAAAAAAAAAAGACTTTTTTCCTCGTAATTTTGTGACTTTTTTCCTTAAAAATTGCAACTTTTTCTCATAAACCTGCTAAATTTCTTCTTGTAAATTTGCAAATTTTCTCCCATGGATTTGCAACTTTTTTTTCTGAAAATTTGTTTTACTTTTTTTCTCATAAACTTGCAGTTTCTTTCCTGTAAATTTTCAACTTTTTTTCTTGTAAATTTACAACACTCATCTGGATGCTGGTTAAATTTTCATTCTGTCTAATTAAATTGTAATTTGCAACTTTTTAAATTTTTTATTTGGCATATTTTATCATATCTTTGCACATTTATTCTTGCAAATTTGTATGTAATTTACATTTATACATTTGTACCTCATGCTAAATCCCCTTGTAAAAAAATAATAAACTGCCTGCTGTCCAGAGGAAAGTGTGACTCCTTGTTGTGATTAAGTTTCTATAATTAAATATCATCAGGCAATCATGTCTGTTCCTTCTGACGCTGCTGTTCCATCATTAAAGTTAAACTTTAACTTTCTGATTCGGTCAGCCTGCTTTCTTATTCCTGCTCTGAAGACAGATTAAACACCATGGCATTAGTGCTCTTTGTTAAGTCTCAGTTTCACTCTGTAACCGTGACTCTGCGTGTTCTGTAGAATTTTCCCAGTTGTGTCACTGTGTTTGTTTTTGCTGGTTCCCACTTCTTTTTCCTGCTTTGGCTTTAACACTATGACTCAGCAGATCTCAGAGGAAACATATAACTTACTTTATACCCCGTTAACCTTGTTTTTCATTATATAATCTCATCTCATGCAACCGTGACTCATTTCGTAACAGCCCGGATCATTTTTTGAACTGTCATGATGCCTTACCTGAGGTTGTGTTGGTAGAAGCAAAACAGCACAAATCTGAGTGAGTGAGGCAGGGCAGTTTCTAGCTTTTGGGAGGATTCTGCAAGGTTGTGTTTGGGGACCCTTTCTTTTTTAATGGGGAAGAGCAGAAAAATCTCTCCCTTCACAACAACAACATAAAAAAATAAACTTGGATCATTGAGTGGATGGATACATCAGGTCTTTTTTTTTTTTTCAAAATGCATCAAATTACGCAACACCAGATGGATGTACAGCAGTGGTAATAGTGAGAGCGATTGGTACTGATTCAGTCAGTAGGAAAAAAGTTGCAAATTTATGAGAAACAGTTGCAAATTTATGACAAAAAATAAACATTTGCAGGAAAAAAGTTGGAAATTTATAAGAAAAAAGTTGCAAATATACAGGAAAAAGGTTAAATATTTAATAGGAAAAAATTTGCAAATTTACACAAAAGAAGTCGCAAATTTATGAGAAAAAGTTGCAAATTTATGAGAAACAGTTGCAAATTTATAACAAAAAATAAACATTTGCAGGAAAAAAGTTGGAAATTTATAAGAAAAAAGTTGCAAATATACAGAAAAAAGGTTAAATATTTAAGAGGAAAAAATTTGCAAATTTACACAAAAGAAGTTGCAAATTTATGAGAAAAAGTTGCAAATTTATGAGAAACAGTTGCAAATTTATGAGAAAAAAATGAAAATTTCCAGGAAAAAAGTTGGAACTTTGTAAGAAAAAGTTGCAAATTTACAGAAAAAAGGTTGGAAATTTAAAGGGGTCACTGACTGCACTTTTTTCCACATTTTAATGGCTCACACGTGTCTTAATGAAATGTTTGTGACATATTTTGTTCACATTTTCATTATTTTTTTTTAATTATTGAAGCAAATTTGTTTTTTTTATTTTTCCTGGCTTTCTTGAAATGCTCTGATTTAAAGCCTGTCACTTTAAGAACCATCCATCACCTTTTCAACTCTGCCCTCCTTCTTACGTCAGTTAGCCATTATAGCTGACTAACTTCTAATCTCCTAGCCCGGATGAGCAGCACTCTGGTTCACTGATCCACAGCTGATGGTGTAGCGTGCATCAGTCCGGCCTATCTCCCAATAATTTTACCATGATTCCACAACAAATTGTTAGCACCGCACGCTGGATGGCTCCCCTCATTGCCGCAATGGAGACCTGGCTCGTGACCCAAGGTGAGCTACCAAGCCAAGGGATCTCAAAGAACAGTGCCTCGCTCTGTGGGACTCCACTCTGCACCCACAGCCAGTTGGGAGCTGGAGTGACTATGCTGCATGCGAGAGCAGTGCGGAGTCACACAGAGCCCTGGAGGATGGTGGGGGAGCTGGATTTGAAAGCCAGCAGCCTCCAGCCATCAGCCTCTGGTTCCAGGACATTTTGATTACAGCAAGCCGGAGACTTTGTCCTGATTCCACAGCAGATCACCTGTACTGGATACTCGTGGCTCGCACGGGCAGCTAAAGGCTAAAGGTAGCCTATTAGTCCCTGAGCTATTAGCCCACAAGCTAACACTGTTACCAGGACACTGGCTGTAAGTGCGGCTTATATTGTTATTTTCTTCAGATCTTAGTCACCCTAATAGCCATCCCTGTTACCACCTAATTCGGTGGTGTGCCTCGCGTCACTGCGGCCCATCTCTTAGTGGTTTTGTCATGATTCTGTACCGGTGTCATGCCGAGACCTCCCCCGCCTGCTGAGAATTGCATCCGGGGGGAGTTCTCGGCATAACATTGGCCAGTAGCCTCTGGTCCTGGGCCATTGCAGCAACCAATGTGCCGGTATGGGCGATCTGCCACAGAATCAAGATGAAACCACTGGGGGATGGGCCGGAGTGAACCAGGTGGTAACAGGGATGGCTATTAGAGTGACTAAGATCTTAAGAAAATAAAAATATAAGCCGCGCTTACCAGTTTTAGCTTGGGGGTTAATAGCTCAGGGGCTAATAGGCTACCTTTGTGGTGTAATCTGTTTTGTGCAGTATGCTTTTACTGTGAAAAGCTTAACAGGAAGTGCAGTGGGGAACCTGCATGTATGTGAATGGCTTTGAGTTTGAATGACATGCTGATAAATGCTGTCTAGTTGCTCTACAATGTGTCGCCTGAATCCTTACGCCCAATAACACGACATGGTGAAATTCTCTGTGTCGTTTCTGTCCTGGAATGTTTGTGGACTGTATGGCGAAGAGTTCCCAGGTTCCATCAATGTGGATTTCCTCCCCTTTTTTGCACTGCTGCTACTTTTTCCTCCGGCTCTTTGTCTCTGAGGTAAGCGTGATCAGGACCATGCCGGGCAGAATACATTATTCCAGGGACATGTTGCTGCATTTAAACACGGATGATGCAGCGTCTGTGATTGAGTCTAAGCCGCAACTGCCGGACTTTATTTTGAGAGACATTCATGGACACAGCAGTGAAAAGAGAGACGGGAGAAGGAAACGCGGAAAGTGTTGAGGCGTGAAATTATGCCTGAGAAGACGTCAGTTTGGTAACATTCCTCTTCCTTCTATGATTTTTGGGAATGTACAATCTCTGAGGAACAAGGTGGATGAAATTCAAGGGAATGTACACTACCAGAAGGACTTTAAGAACTGCTGTGTCATGGCTAATACCGAGTCTTGGCTTAATGCGCATGACCGGGATGCGGACCTGTGGATTGACGGCTTTGGAGCCCCACTCCACTCTGATTGGCAGGAAGAGGTAACGGGAAAACGTCAGGGGGGCGGCATATGTTTATATATTAATAAGCAGTACTGCACATCTGTCACGGTCAGAGAGCGCATCTGTACACCCGATGTGGAGCTGCTGTCTGTGTCACTATGCCCCTTTTATTTGCCTTGCGAGTTCCCCCAGCTTTTTATCACGACTGTGTACATTCACCCAAGGGCAGACGCTGACTCCACCTCCAGCACCATCTTTGATGTGGTGCAGCGGTTGCAGTCAATTTCTCCAGAGGCGCCAAACTTTATTCTTGGGGATTTTAACTATGTTTCTTTAAAGAAGACACTTAAAAACTTTTATCAGTATGTCTCCTGCCCAACCAGGCGAAAAAAGACATTGGACCTGTGCTATGGATCCATAGAGAGGGCCTATAAATCACTCCCCCTTCCTCCTTTAGGATCCTCAGATCACAATTGTGTACATTTGCTGCCCACATATAAAACTGCTCTCAGAAGAGGCAAGGTGGAGACCAGAGACACAGATGTGTGGACAGAGGATTCAGTGCTTTAACTGTACAGACTGGGAGATGTTCACACTGTCCTGCAGGGATGATTTGGACTCTTTGGTGGACGTCACATGCTCATACATGGCTTTCTGTAAAAATACGATCGTTCCACGTAAACGTGTCAAAATATATCCCAACAACAAGCCATGGGTTACAAAATCAGTTAAATCCTGCTTACAGAGGAAAGCACTTGCCTTTAAACAGGGGTCTGTTTCTGAGCTACAGGTTGCCACCAAAGAGCTGAAGGCCGAAATTTTAAGAGCAAAACAGAATTATAAATCAGAGTTGGAAAGTAAGATGGCAACAAAGAAACTTGGTTCAGCCTGGGCCAGTATGAAAACTATTGCAGGCCTTCAGAGCACAGAGCGCAGTAATCGTGTGTTTTTAGATGGTTTTAATTCAGACAACCTGACAACCTGGTTGACAATATGACAACCTGGTTCCAAGGTTGTCATAGCCAGGAGCGGCACTAGGGTTAAGCTCCCAGTGCTCATAAAATGCTCCTTATGGCGTGCGTCTCGAAAAGCCTCTGACAACGAAGTCCAACTCCTAGCCTGCCCGTGTGGTTTAGTCTCTAAGCCCGGCGGAACTGCTTTTACTAATAGGAGAAGGGGCGAGGGCGGATCTCTGGCGCCTTAAAACCAGATGCTTCGGGTAGATGGTGGCTCGTCAACCTGGGAAGGTAGCCCATCTAGGGGAAGGTAAACCCTGATTTCAAACCTCCGCTGCCTTGCGGCATACCCGGTCACGGGAAAGGCTTCGGGAGTCAACCCTGAGGAAAAATCTGGAGTCGGAGCCCCTAAGGCAGTTCTATGTTGTGCTCAACATCATTCTGGCAGCTCCTGCAATGGTGCTGGTGCCAAACTGTAGCAGCCCTGCTGTTCCTTTGGATTCATCAGTGACGTGGAGAGGGGGGACATGCTGCATGGGCAACATCTTGTCCTCCATATCTTCCTGCCCAGGCTTGAATCCTACCAACGCCTAACACTGGAAGGTGGAACACCGGATCACTGGAGAGGACACTCCAGCTTCGCCTTTGGCATAGACAAAACACGGGAATGATAGTTACCGGTTATAAGCCACCGCTCAATTGGCGTAGAGCGCGGCACCAGGGGTTGTTCCCAATGGTGGGAGGAATCATCGGATCTCACTGGACAGCTACCACCCGCCTCAAGCTGGGCAGCCCCCAGCCAATAAGGTGTTGTCCCGCCACAGCTTGCTTTCCTCATTGGGTGCATGGGGATGAGGAGAAGTCCGAACAGCAGGCTGAGAACCTTCGCACCAGGCAAGACAATAAAACAAAAGAGACCAACTCTAAAACTGGGAACTTGGAACGTCCGCACTATGATGACAGGACTCGATGCTAACCTCAAGGACATCAACGACACCAGGAAGACTGCCATCATCAATAATGAGCTGAAGAGACTGGGAGTGGATATCGCCACTCTCCAGGAAACACGGTTGGCTGATGCAGGCACACTGAGAGAGAAGGACTACACGTTCTACTGACAGGGAAAGGGCAGTGACAAACACAGGGAACACGGAGTGGGCTTCGCAGTGAAGAACACCTTGCTGAAGATGGTGGAACCGGGCAGCACTGGCTCTGCACGACTCCTCACCCTCCGCCTCAACACCACTCAAGGCCCAGTCACCCTCGTCAGTGTGTATGCCCCAACACTGACAGCCACACCAGAGGCAAAAGACGAGTTCTACGAGAATCTCGCAGCAACTGTCAGGATCATCCCCAACTCTGAACAACTCATTCTCCTTGGAGACTTCAATGCCAGAGTGGGTGCTGACCACGACTCCTGGCCCTCCTGTCTTGGATCTTTTGGCGTGGGCAGAATGAACGACAACGGACAGCGGCTGCTCGAGTTCTGCACATATCACGATCTGTGCATCACAAACTCGTTCTTCAAGACCAAGCCCCAACACAAGGTTTCCTGGCAACATCCGCGCTCAAAGCACTGGCACCAGCTGGACTTGATCCTGACCAGGTGCACCTCACTGAAGAACGTGCTAATCACCCGTTCGTTCCAGAGTGCAGATTGCGACACAGACCATTCATTGGTGTGTGGCAAGGTCAAGCTGCAGCTGAAGAAATTCCATCGTACTAGACAGCCTGGAAAGGCACGGATTGACACCAGCAAGATGGCTCAACCAGAACTTGTTGAGCAGTTTGCCTCCACTTTTGAGAAGGAACTTGGTGTACCACAAGAAGGAGAATCTGCAAAGCAGAAGTGGGAAGAGCTGCGAAACACCATCCACCGCACAGCCTTGGCTACCTTTGGGAGGAAGACCTCGAAGTCACAGGACTGGTTTGATGCCAAGTTGACCGAGATGACCCCCGTCATTGAAGCCAAGCGCTCAGCACTTGCTGAGTACAAGAAGTACCCAAACGAGAAGAATCTCCAGATTCTCAGGGCTGCGAGAAGCAAAGTTCAGCAGACTGCTCGGTGCTGTGCCAATGAGTACTGGACTCAGCTCAGCCAAGACATTCAAACCGCTGCCATAACAGGGAACATCCGTGGTATGTACGATGGCATCAAGAAAGCACTTGGTCCGACTCAGAGCAAGACGGCCCCCCTCAAATCCTCCACTGGGGAGATGATCACAGAAAAGAACAAGCAGATGGAGAGATGGGTGGAACACTACTCCAACCTCTACTCCAGACAGAACACCCTGACACCATCAGCCCTTGATGCCATCGACTGCCTGCCATCCATGGACGAACTTGACGCCGAGCCAACCATTGACGAACTCAGCAAGGCCATTGATAGCTTGGCCGCTGGCAAGGCACCCGGCAACGACGGCATAACCCCTGACCTGATCAAGCACTGCAAGACCGCCCTACTGCTGCCATTGCATGACGTCCTCTGCCAGTGTTGGAAGGAAGGTGCCGTACCACAGGACATGAGGGACGCCAAGATCATCACACTCTACAAAAACAAAGGGGAGAGAAGCGACTGCAACAACTACAGGGGCATCTCCCTCCTCAGCGTTGTTGGCAAAGTCTACGCACGAGTTGTTCTCGTTCGTCTACAGAAGCTTGCCGAACGTGTCTACCCCGAGTCTCAGTGTGTCTTCCACGCTGAGCGATCGACGGTAGATATGATATTCTCCATCCGCCAACTCCAGGAGAAATGCAGAGAATAGAACATGCCCCTGTACGTCGCCTTCATCGACCTCACCAAAGCGTTCGATCTGGTCAGCAGAGAGGGCCTTTTCAAGATCCTGCCAAAGGTAGGATGCCCACCAAAGTTGCAAAGCCTCATCGAATCGTTTCACACCAACATGCAGGGGATAGTGCAGCACGATGGCAACATCTCAGAGCCATTCAACATACGCAGCGGAGTGAAACAGGGCTGTGTACTTGCGCCAACCCTCTTTGGAATTTTCTTTGCTGTGCTCCTGAGGCACGCCTTCAGCACAGCAACAGAGGGAATCTACCTGCACACAAGATCTGATGGCAGGCTTTTCAACCTCGCCCGCCTGAAAGCCAGAACCAAAGTATGCGAGGCTCTAATCAGAGACATGCTGTTCGCAGACGACGCTGCAGTCGCAACCCACACACAGCAGGAGCTTCAGACCCTGATGGACCGCTTCTCCCAGGCATGCAACGACTTCGGGCTTACCATCAGCCTGAAGAAGACTAACGTCTTGGCGCAAGGCACGAAAGCACCACCAACCATCACCATCGACGACTACGAGCTGGAGGTCGTGAATCAGTTCACGTACCTGGGGTCCACGATCAGCAACAACCTCTCCCTTGATACAGAGATCAACAAGAGGATTGGAAAATCAGCCTTCACACTCGCTCGCCTCACCACACAAGTGTGGGAGAATCCCAAACTCTCTGTCAAGACGAAGATGGCAGTGTACAACGCCTGCGTCATCAGCACACTGCTCTATGGGAGTGAGACGTGGACAACATACGCCCGGCAGGAAAAGAGACTGAACTCCTTCCACTTGCGCTGCATTCGCCACATCCTGGACATATCCTGGCAGGACAAAGTGCCCAACACAGAAGTTCTGTCCCACGCCGACCTTCCCTCCATGTTCACTCTACTCAGGCAGCGCAGGCTCCGCTGGCTAGGCCACATTCACTGTATGGAGGATGGCAGAATCCCCAAAGACGTCCTCTACGGAGAACTGGCAACTGGCAGGAGAGACGTTGGCTGCCCACAGCTGTGCTTTAGAGACGTCTGCAAGAGAGACATGAAGGCACTGGAGATCAACACAGAGCGCTGGGAGGACCTTGCAACGGACCACTCCAAATGGAGAGGCACCCTGACCAGACAGCTCAAGGCGGGTGAAGAGAGACTGACTGCTGCGGCAGATGAAAAAAGAACCCGCAGGAAGAACTGCCACAGACCCAGCAGCACGGAGACCACCCACAAGTGCGACCTGTGTGACAGGGACTGCCATTCACGCATCGGCCTGTTCAGCCACAGGCGGTGCTGTTCCAGCAGAGTAGACGCTGAGGATTCTCTTCCATGGTCATCATAGACCGACGGAGGCCGAAGATAATTCAGACACAGAGCTGGCTAATGCTCTGAATTGTTTTTATGGTCGTTTTGACTCCTTTGATTTTAGCACTGAAACCCAAGATTTGAAACAGAAACTCAAAGACAATCAGCACTTTAATATTGAGGTGCAGGATGTTAAAAGGGAGTTCTGCGCTGTAAAAGTGAACAAAAGTCAGGGCCCTGATAATATATGTGGGCGCTTGGTAAAGTCCTGTGCACATGAACTGAGTCCTATATTTCATTACATTTTCAATAAGTCCCTACAGACACAACATGTGCCTAAGATCTGGAAAGAAGCCGTGGTTGTTCCCGTTCCAAAATCCAGCTGTCCTAAAACGGTAAACGACTTTAGACCAGTTGCTTTGACTTTAATTTTAATGAAAATTTTTGAAAAACTGGTCAGATGTGAAGTCCTAAAGCAGACTGAGCATGCATTGGATCCTCTGCAGTTTGCCTATAGGCCTCACAGAGGAGTGGAGGATGCCATTGTCACTCTGTTTAACATGCTTTTTAAACATCTGGATTTTAATGGGACACACGCCAGGCTTTTATTTGTGGACTTTTCCTCCGCCTTTAATACAATCCAACCTCATATCTTAGTTGAAAGGCTCCTGCAACAATTTGATTTGAGCAATAATCTGGTGGGTTGGATTCTGGATTTCTTAACCAACAGGACGCAGAGAGTAAGGGTCAATGGTACATTGTCTGACCTAAAGTGCTCTTCTGCTGGCTCTCCTCAGGGGTGTGTGTTGTCACCACTACTCTTCATCCTGTACACAAACATGTGCCGGAGCAGACATGACAACAGACACATTATAAAGTATGCTGATGACTCAGTTATTGTCAATCTCCTCCAGGATGGTGAGAGTGGCCACGGCCCAGTAGTTGATGATTTTGTTCACTGGTGTGAGGATTCCTACCTGCAGCTGAATACAACAAAAACTAAAGACACGATTATTGACTTTAGGAGAAAACTCCCAGGCACAAAGTCACTGTACTAAAAGGCCAGACCACCGAATGTGTACAATCCTACAAATATCTTGGGACTATTATTGATGGTAATTTAAACTTTGAAGAGAACTGTGAAAGGGTGTGCAAAAAGGGTCAGCAACATTTGCATTGCTTGAGAAAACTTGCACACTTCCAAATTGACCAAACCATAATGACAATGTTTTATCGGGCTTTTATTGAATCTGTTTTATCCTTTTCTTTAGTGTCATGGTTTGGTCAGATAAAACTGAAACAGAGGAAATCCTTGGATCAGGTAGTTAGATGGTCCAGTCGTTTGCTTGGTGAGTGACAGCTGAGCCTGACATCCCTGTACACCAGACAAGTACAGAGGATGGCTACCTCCATTTTAAATGATGACTCCCACCCTTTGCACTGCAACTTTCAGCTTCTTCCCTCAAGACGGAGGTTTGCTGTCCCAAAAAGTAAAACCCAGCGCTACAAAAACAGCTTTGTTCCTGCTGCTGTCAAAGAGTTGAACAAGTTATAACAATATATTGCACATAATTTAGGTACCTATTTATTAACTCCATTTTATATTTGCTTATTTTTGTAGGATGTTACTTGGGTTCTAAATATTTTATTGGGTTTTAGACCTTTGAGTTTTTAACCTCTTTGACTAGTTTTTAACTTTTTAATCTGACCCTTCTCTCTTACCTCTGGTTTTTCTCTCATCTCTTTGTCTTTATACCCTGATAGATGGAGCCTTGAGTATTTTTTATCATGTTTATAGTCAGCTTCATGTGTGCCTGTGTTTGTGTCTATGTTGAATGTAATTGTGGCTTGTAAATATGGATGTCACCAGACTGCAAAACAAATCTACCTACGGGTACAAATAAAGTAACCTGAACCTGAACCTGAACCTGATGGTGTCAGAAGCGGAGTGGCAGTAAGAGCTTAATCGCCGGGGAGTGATAGTAAGCAGTTCTGGGAGTGAAAAAGTGAGTTTTCTCCAGACTGAAAGATGTCGGAAGTACAAGTGGGAGCTAGTGCACAAGCTATATTGCCTCGCAGCTGTCCGCCCCAGCAACAAGCAAATAGCAGCAACAATGCTAATTTTAACCCACCTCCGAACGCCACATTCACCAGTCAGCCTCCCAAAGCGTTTGATTTTTCTAAGCCACAGCAATGGGAAAAGTGGATAAGGAGGTTTTGAAAGATTCCGACTAGCTAGCACCTACACCTTGCTCGAGGCTAACAGGTAAACACGCTTATCTACTGTATGGGGGATGACATTCTTCGAGGTCAAGCTTTATCTGACATGCAAAGGCATCAGTACCAAGCAGTAAGAGACACTTTAGACACATATTCTGTGCCTAGGAAAAACATTATCTACGAGAGAGCCCGGTTTAATCAAAGAGTGCAGCAAGCTAATGAGACTGTTGACTCGTTTGTCACCGCGCTTTATGCTTTGGCTGAAAACTGCAACTACGGGGCACTACACGATGAGTTAATAAGAGATTGCCTCGTCGTGGGACTGAGAGACACCAGCTTAGCTGAGAGACTGCAAATGGGCAAGGATTTGACGCTGGGAAAAGCAGTGAATCAAGCTCGGCAGTCAGAAGTAATAAAAAGGCAACAAACAGACATCAGAGGGGAAAATAAATGGAAATAGATGCTGTGGACAGTGAAATACCAAGAAACAAAAGCATCCAACATACAAGCCCCCAAGTCAACGAAAAACACACAACAAAGGCCAAAAACACCAAACGAGAGACCGTGCTACAGATGCGTAAAACCCCAGCGCATGGTAAGGAAAATGCCCAGCAAAGGATGTGACCTGTCATACATGCAGTAAAAGAGGACATTATAGTAAAGTGTGTAAATCTGTTAAATCTGTGCATGTGATAGAAACAGAGAAATGTAAGGGCACACCCATGTTCCTTGGTTCTGTAGATGCAGGTCAAATCCTTGGTATGCAGCCCTTACTATCAGAAACCACAGAGTCAGATTGAAGATAGACACTGGAGCCGACGTCTCTGTAATCCCAGCCCAGATGTACTATGGTATAAACCAAAATGTGACAGAGTTATGTAAACCAGATAGACCATTGCTTGGACCAGGTGGTACTCCACTCAATGTATTGGGTATGTGCAGAGAAACATTGTGTAAAGATGATCAAGAGATACAACAAAATGTGTGTTATCAAAGATTTGCACATAGCGCTGTTAAGCAGGCCAGCAAGTGTCAAGCTTAACCTTGTGTCTAGAGCGAATAACATAGACATGAAAGTATTGAATGAGAACTACCCCAAGTTGTGTCAGGGTTTGGGTTTAATGCAGCAACCTTATACTATTAAGTTGAAACCTAATGCGGTACCTTTTCCCCTGGCCACACCAAGACATGTCCCCATCCCTTTGTTGGGAAAGTGAAACAGGAACTGGAAAGAATGGAGTCGATGAGAATAATCAGCAGAGTTGAAGAGCCAACTGAATGGTGCTCAGGTATGGTCCCAGTACCAACCAAAAATGACTCAGTGCGCATTTGAGTAGACCTCACTCATCTCAACGAAGCAGTGTGCAGAGAAAAGTACATCCTACCGTCATTTGAACAGACACTTGGATCTCTGGCCGGAGCAAAAGTCTTCAGTAAGTTGGACATAAACAGAGGCTTTTGGCAGGTTCCATTGTCACCTGAGTCAGTACACTACACAACATTCATTACCCCTTTCGGACGCTACCACTTCAACAGACTTCCCTTTGGAATAGCCTCAACCCCAGAGCATTTTCAGCAGAGAATGTCAGTGATCCTCAATGGGCTGCAAGGCATGGTTTGTCACATGGATGACATCCTCATTTGGGGACAGGACCAGCAGGAGCACAATGCCAGACTTCACATAGTGCTTAACAAACTGCAAGAGGCTGGTGTCACACTAAACATGGAGAAATGTGAACTGAGCAAGCAAGAGGTAAAGTTCTTCAGACACATTTTGTCTGGAGGGAGTCCAACCTGACCCGGACAAAATCAGAGCTGTTAAAGCAATGAAAGAGCCGTCAAACATCAGCGAAGTATGCAGTTTTCTCGGGATGGTCAATCAATTAGGCAAATTCATCCCAGGACTGGCTGAAAAAGATAAGCCCCGAAGAGACCTGCTGTCAAAGAAAAACCGGTGGGTTTGGAGCTGTGCACAACAAAAAGCATTTGATCAGCTGAAACGTGATCTGACATCAACACCTGTTCTCACACTCTATGACCCAAACAAAGAACTAAAATTGTCAGCAGATGCCTCATCCTATGGACTTGGAGCAGTCCTATTTCAAAAAGAGAGTGAGCAGTGGAGACCTGTTGCAAACGCATCACGCTCCTTAACAGAGACAGAGCAGAGGTATGCACAGGTAGAGAAGGAGGCACTTGGGCTAACGTGAGGATGTGAAACACTTAAAGACTTTCTCATCGGGAGACATTTCTGCTTAGAGAATGACCACAAGCCACTTGTCAGCCTGCTAGGACAACAAGTCCTAACCAAGCTTCCACCCAGGATCCATCGGTTCCGACTCAGGCTCATGAGGTACAGTTACTCTATCTCACACACTCCAGGCAAAGCACTCCTCACAGCAGACACACTGTCACACGCACTTATCACTCAAGACCCAGATTCTAAAGCTACATCAGAACTACTGGCTGACACAAACATCTATGCGGACGAAATAATCAAAAGCCTGCCTGCTAGCTTGACCTACATCACTCATCTAAAAGAACAGCTGAAAACAGACAGCATATGTTCAGAAGTGATGTCATTTTGTCAGAGAGGCTGGCCAGATTACAGCCATCTCACAGGTCCAAAGTGTACTGGCCGCACAGAGACACTCTAACCGTACATGAGGAACTGTTACTGAAAGGCACCAGACTAGTTATTCAGAATCAGAATCAGAATCAGAATAAAGTTTATTGCCAAGCACATTTACAAGTAAATAAACAGGTAAATATACGAGGAATTTGACTTGACATTGGAAACGTCTAAATGACATGTCCCAATGACGCGGCGAGCCATGGAGGTGCCTGTCAACAGGAGGGGAATAGAAGGCAGGGGGGGGAAGAGACACAATAGGAGAGAGAAAAAAGCATTGTTGATCAAAATAAAGTTCATTTATATGACCAATATTGTGATTACAAGAAAAAAAACTCTCAAATGCACAATTAGCAGACAATAGAATCCACACAATGACAAAGCACAGAGAGAGCAGTGAATGAATGTGTCTTCGTCAGTATAAATGGGTCAGTTGTGTATGTGTTGGATGCAAGGGTGGCAAATCAGTTAGGTGAACAGCAATAGTCTCTCTTTCAGCAGATGTTATACTAGTGTCTGAGGCAGAGGCACATGTCCTTGAGTACGGCAGATGGAATAGTCTGAGTCAGACAAGCTGTCCTTGAGAGTCAGATACTGTACGCCAATGTTATGAAAACAATTATGCTGTTGTTCATCAGGAGGACTGAATGCTGAGGGCACCGAAAAACAGGTCGAATAGCACTGACTTCAGAGAAAAAACTTTCCATTCTCTTACGGATTCAGTGCTCCAAATCCATCATTGCCAGGCTTTGAAATCGATTCCTGAACAGCTCTTAGCATGATCGTGATGTATTCCATCTTCCTGTACAGTTCTCCATTGGCCGCTGTCAGAGTCCTGCCCAGCTGGTCAAATTGATGAGAGAGCTTCGCCGGGTCCGCTTTTTGATAAGCTCTGTTCATCTTCTTTAATTTGCGATACACCAGGACAATTCCAAAGCCGATCAGTAAAAGTCCTGAGACCGTTGCTCCAAATAGATATAGATCTTCTATATCTTCAATTGAAAGATCGCACAGATACAAGAGTTTCCAATTGCTTGTATCCTTAATATAACCCGCAGCAGCAGTCCCTGCGGGACAAATAGGCTCCCCCAGACCTGATTTCCTCGTTGAAAAAACAGTGTCGATTGCGTTCAAAGCCCAGCTTATTAAATCCATAATTTCGTTAGGATGAATCACCAATAGAGAGCCACGCAGACACAGACAATAGCAAGCTGGGATCCAGTCAGTTAGGGAGGGAGAGACAGGGAGTGGGAGCAGAAGAAAAAGCGGCTGCTCTCTTTGGAGGGCGGAAGTGAAGAGAAGTGATTCCTACCACTATGCGCAACTCTGTCCTCATAGCCTTACGTGAGGGACATCAGGGAATGTCTAGATGTAGAGAGAGAGCTAGAGAGACAGTGTGGTGATCTGGTCTGAGTAGCTAAATCAGCGAACTTGTGAAAAACTGCATCATATGCATTAAAGAAGGTGCCAACCCAGTGGAGCCTTTAATGCCCAGCAAGCTCCCTGAGAGACAATGGCAGAAAGTCAGAGCAGATCTTTTTACACTCAACAACAGCAACTACATACTTCTGGTGGACTACTACTCCAGATTTGTGGAGATAGCCAAACTGACCCCCACAAGATCAGAGGAAGTTATAGTGCACCTAAAGTCAGTCTTTTCCAGACAGAGCATTCCAGAGATTTTCTACAGCGACAATGGACCTCAGTTCTCAAGCCAACAGTTCAAAGACTTTGCAGCAGCCTATGGTTTCAGACATATAACAAGCAGTCCAAGGTTTGCACAAAGCAATGGTGAGGCTGAGTGTCATGTCCAAACTGTGAAAAGACTACTAAAGAAAGCAAAAGACCCATATCTTGCACTTTTAGCTTACAGAGCGACCCCATTGGCTAACGGATATAGCCCAGCACATCTACTAATGGGAAGGAGACTTCGCACACCAGTACCCCAGCTTCCCTCTTTGCTCGTTCCCAGCCTGCCAAACAAGGCTACAGTGGAGACAAGGGAGAGAGAGAGAGGAGGTTAAAGGACAGTACTGTGTATAACAGGAGACATCGCGTGAGAGATCTTCCTCAACTTTCACCTGGACAACCAGTGTGGATCACAGACACCAAGTGTGAAGGGACTGTCATCTCACCTCACTCCACACCCTGCTCATATGTTGTGGAGAACCCTTCAGGAGCCATCAGGAGAAATAGGCATCACCTATTGCCATTGCCTGAAACCATACCAAAGGTACAAATTCCAAGTACACCAGTCAGACCAATAGAGGGTGCCTTGCCCACACCAAACCAATCTTAGTCTGCAGCTCAGACTCCAAAGACAGCTTCCCCAGGTCCTGTCAGAACTAGGTATGGCCGAGTTGTCATAAAACCGCAAAGACTGGACTTATGAATGCAGAATGTTTAAATGCAAAGAAAAGGAAACGTGTTCAATAATAGGTAAAAGTTAAAAGAAAAAAAAAAGATTCAGTTAGTTTTCTTGCATGCAGTAAATGTTCGTTTAAGGTTGCATTCATTTCAAAGAAAGGGGGATGTGGTGTAATCTGTTTTGTGCAGTATGCTTTTACTGTGAAAACCTTAACAGGAAGTGCACCGGGGAACCTGTATGTATGTGAATGGCTTTGAGTTTGAACAACATGCTAATAAATGCTGTCCAGTTGCTCTACAATGTCTTGCCTGAATCCTTACGCCCAATAAGCGACTTTCGCATCTTGGCTCGCGCAAAGCATCATGGGAACGTGGCTACCAAACATGCTCTATCGATACATTTAATTTATGGAAAGTTCCTGATCTACGAGCATATTGTATGTATGCGTAGGGGTCTTCTCGGTTGTACCCGCAAACGCAAGGATAAACTAGTTGCGCTTGCATTCGTGGCCATGTTGCAGAAATTGGCCAAAATGGCCCCCCTGTATGTACACTGACATAGTAGATTTTTTGTTGTCAAAGGACCAAGGACCCTTACTTGCGAGACTCCGAAACGACTGCAAAGAAGGTAAGCGAGTGGTTTGACAGCTCAACTTTGGTTTTGTCATTTTGAGTAAATTTCACTACAAGGCATAGCCTGCTTACTTAGATCTATAGGTCTATACTACTATAGTCTAAGTACCACATGTTTTCAATGATTTGCAGTTTTATTTTATACCAGCCTACTTATCAATGGCCTTAATTACATGTGTGTGTAGATCAAGCTTCATTACCAATATACAAAGAACTATATCCTAGATCCAGGCCTGCCTGTCCGTACCTACTACTTGAGGGTTTAGACCAGGGGTGGGCAATCATGTGCCGCGGAGGGCCATTCCACTGCAGGTTTTCTGTTCCACCCTGTCTCTTCAGCAGGTGGCTTCACTGATTAGCAATCCTTGGAGCTGATGAGAGCAAACACCTGCTGAAGAGACTGGGTGGAACAGAAAAGCTGCAGTGGAATGGCCCTCACTGCCCACCCCTGGTTTAGACTCATGTCAATTAGGCTAGAATTTGAACAATGCACAACACTATTTAATTATGTTATAATATAGACTTACTGCTTTAATCCAACAATTAAAACCGTCTGGATCCTTCAGCTCCGTGGGGAATGTATATAATGTGAATGGCAGCGGACATGTACACATGCTGGTCCCGTAGTTACCCGCGTGTATGCTGCAAGTTTGTTTTTTCCACCGCTCTAGATGATACATGCTGTTCCCACACTTCACTACAGCACAATGTGCACCTGGCAGAACAGCGATTTAAAGCTTGAAGCAGACTTTAAACGGCAGTTGTTCAGGTGTGACAGTACTGTCTCGATACAAAAGCAAGGCGGCTACCGGAATGTTTGGTAGTCGTGAACTTTGAACTCACAAAGTCCGCCCATGCGCACTCGTAATGCGAAAGTCGCTTATAGCAGGACAACCTTAACCCCCCCCATCTACATGATGGATAGCTAGGCTCACCACTTGACTTAGAAGAACTTTGGCTAATTCATTTGGCTAATTATGTGACCAGTTGACACATTTGAGACAGTTAAAACCTACAAACACACAATTTTTCAGTCAATGATCCCTTTAAGAGGAAAAAATAGCAAATTTACACAAAAGAAATTGCAAATTTATGAGAAAAAGTTGCAAATTTATGAGGAAATATAGAATTTTCAGGAAAAAAGTCTCATATTTATGAGAAAAAATTGCAAATTTTACAGGAAGAGTTCCAAATTTATGACAAAAATAAACATTTGCAGAAAAAAGTTGGAAACTTATCAGAAAAAAGTTGCAAATTTACAGGAAAATGGTTAGAAATTTAAGAGGGAAAAGTTTGTAAATTTACATGAAATAAGTTGCAAATTTATGAGAAAAAGTTGTAAATTTATGAAGAAAACAATGCAATTTTTAGGGAAAGTCTCAAATTTATGAGCAAAAATTGCAAATTTTGCAGGAAAACTGCTGCAAATTTATGAAGAAAAAAATGAACATTTCCAGGAAAAAAGTTGGAACTTTAAAAGAAAAAAAAGTTGCAAATTTTCAGGAAAAAGGTTGGAAATTTAAGAGAAAAAACAGCAAATTTATATGAAAGAAGTTGCAAATTCGTGAAAAAAGTTGCAAATTTATGAGAAAACAATACAATTTTCAGGGAAAAAAAGTCCTGTGAAATTGCAAATTTTACAGGAAAAGAGTTGGAAATTTATGATTAACAGTTGCAAATTTATGACAAACTAGAAAAGGACTCAGAGAGTGCATACCTCTGCTAAGGCTCCGTCCGTCCCCCATGGATCACCTCCAAAATGTAATGGGTTTTTGTGTAGGCCTAGAGTTACTTCTGGTGAAAATTGCATCAAAGTCTGTCTCATTAGTTTTGGAGTATTGTTGCTAACACATTGTGAGACGATAAGAGCCTTGGTGGAGGTATGCATTCTCAGACAGACCAACCAACCAACAAACCAACGCCGGCAAAAACATAACCTCCTTGGCGGAGGTAAAAATGAACATCTGCAGGAAAAAAGTTGGAAATCTGTAAGGAAAAAGTTGCAGATTTACAGGAAAAAGGTTGGAAATTTAAAAGAAAACAATTAACAAATTTACAAGAAAGAAGTTGCACATTTACAGGAAAATGTTGCAAATTTATGAGGAAAACAATGCAATTTTCAGGAAAAAAATCTCAAATTTATGAGAAAAAAATTGCAAAATTTACAGGGAAAAAAGTTGTAAATTTATGAGAAACAGCTGCAAATTTATGAGAAAAACTAGAGGGCACTCAGAGAGCGCATACCTCCGCCAAGGCTCCGTCCCTCCCTCCGTTTGTCCTCCCCTCCATCCATTTGCCTGTCCATATTGACATCCATCTGTACATTGCGAGACAGGGCCTTGGCAGAGGTTTACACTCACGGATCACCTCCATCATCAAATGAGTTCATCTTTGGGCCAAGAGCCACCTCTGGTGAAAATGTCATCCAAATCCACCAAGGAGTTTTTATGTGATCCTGCTAAAAGACAGAGAAACAGCAGCAAAAAAAATCACTACATTATATGATTACATTATAATAACAAGATTGTCGTAATTGTATTGACCGTACATTGGGGCTGGGCAATTCCACCTTAAATCAGCATCATGATTTATTGAATCTTTCAGGTCTGTTTTTATTTTTTCCCTCCTCTCTTCTCTCTTACAGTTTATTGACAAGGTTCATAATTATTAAGCAATATTACACAACAATGCGGTATCATATCACTGTGGTACGTAGTAAACAAGCATAACAGAACAGGCCTATTGTGATTTCACAAACCAAAAAATTTAACATTGTCCAGTGCTGAAGTTTACTGTGTTTACATCCCATGTGGGTCACGTGGCTGCAATGACGTCCTTGTCTACCGGCCAGAGTTACATCTGCATACATTCTGAACCTCATCTTAAACCACACACTTTGTTTGCTTTTTCTTGGCATCTTCAGATGAAATAATGTCAATCACTACATACTATGTGGATGGGGACTACATTCCTTTTCATTCCAAGCCATTTTACTTTTTCTGCAGTGTTTGGTGGTAAGAGTGCACTGCTTCCGGGGTATGGAGGTGTGTGGCCACGCATGTAACTCCACGGACAAGTCTTAAGGGGGAAAAGCTCAATAT
The DNA here is from genome assembly GCA_020510985.1 of Pholidichthys leucotaenia. Taxonomy (NCBI): domain Eukaryota; kingdom Metazoa; phylum Chordata; class Actinopteri; order Cichliformes; family Pholidichthyidae; genus Pholidichthys; species Pholidichthys leucotaenia. The sequence goes on along the minus strand of CM035842.1, from coordinate 260,161,193 downwards.
TGATATATAAAATAATTTTCAAAAAATTTCTGGATCGAGATCACCACCGAAATCAAATAACCTGTTTCCCGTGCATTGCACATCTTTCCTAAAAAATTCATCAAAATCTGTTGATAACTTTTCGAGTAATGTTGCTAAAAGACAGACAGACAAACCAACAAACAAGCCAGCACTGGCAAAAACATTACCTCCTCCCTTGGCTGAGGTAATAAAAATTAACATTTGGTAAATGACATTCACCTATACAGTGCATCCAGAAAGTATGAACGCTTCACTTTTTCCACATTTTGTTATGCTACAGCCTTATTCCAAAAGGGATTAAATTAATTTTTTTCCTCAAAATTCTACACACAATACCCCATCATGACAAGGTGAAAAAAGTTTTTTTTTGATATTTACAAATTTATTAAAAATAAAAAACTAAGAAATCACATGTACATACAGTAAGTATTCACAGCCTTTGCTCAGTACTTTGCTGATGCACCTTTCGCAGCAATTACAGCCTCAAGTCTTTTTGAATATGATGCCACAAGCTTGGCACACCTATCTTTGGGCAGTTTGGCCCATTCCTCTTTGCAGCACCTCCCAAGCTCCATCAGGTTGGATGGGAAGCATCGCTGCACAGCCATTTTCAGATCTCTCCAGAGATGTCCAATTGGATTCAAGTCTGAGCTCTGGCTGACCACTCAAGGACATTCACAGAGTTGTCGTGAAGCCACTCCTTTGACATCTTAGCTGTGTGCTTAGGGTCGTTGTCCTGCTGAAAGATGAACCATCGTCCCAGTCTGAGGTCAAGAGCACTCTGGAGCAGGTTTTCATCCAGGATGTCTCTATACGTTGCTGGATTCATCTTTCCCTCTATCCTGACTAGTCTCCCAGTTCCTGCTGCTGAAAAACATCCCCACAGCATGATGATGCCACCACCATGCTTCACTGTAGGGATGGTATTGCCCTGGTGATGAGCGGTGCCTGGTTTCCTCCAAATATGACGCCTGGCATTCACGCCAAAGAGTTCAATCTTTGTCTCATCAGACCAGAGAATTTTGTTTCTCATGACCTGAGAGTCCTTCAGGTGTCTTTTGGCAAACACCAGATGGGCTGCCATGTGTATTTTACTAAGGAGTGGCTTCCATCTGGCCACTTTACCATACAGGCCAGATTGGTGGATTGCTGCAGAGATGGTTGTCCTTCTGGAAAGTTCTCCTCTCTCCACAGAGGAATGCCGGAGCTCTGACAGAGTGACCATCGGGTTCTTGGTCACCTCCCTGACTAAGGCCCTTCTCCCCCGATCGCTCAGTTTAGACAGCCGGCCAGCTCTAGGAAGAGTCCTGGTGGTTCCAAACTTCTTCCATTTATAGATGATGGAGGCCACTGTGCTCATTGGGACCTTCAAAGCAGCAGAAATTTTTCTGTACCCTTCCCCAGATTTGTGCCTCGAGACAATCCTGTCTTGGAGGTCCACAGACAATTCCTTTGACTTCATACTTGGTTTGTGCTCTGACATGCACTGTCAACTGTGGGACCTTATATAGACAGGTGTGTGCCTTTCCACATCGAGTCCAGTGAACTGAATTTACCACAGGTGGACTCCAATTAAGCTGTAGAAACGTCTCAAGGATGATCCGTGGAAACAGGATGCACCTGAGCTCAATTTTGAGCTTCATGGCAAAGGCTGTGAATACTTATGTACATGTGATTTCTTAGTTTTTTATTTTTAATAAATTTGCAAAAATCTCATAAAAAACTTTTTTCATGTTGTGCCACATGAGTTGGTAGCCCGTTGCAGCAGCAGCTCGATTCTGAGTCTCTTTCTTGTTTTTTTATTTACTATCCATTTTTTTTCTTTGCCACAGCTTTCTGATCCTGCTGCCCCACATCCATCACAGATGCCAAGGACACATACTATATAACGCCGCACTGGTGTCAATATTTGGCGTTTATGTTCTTTATCGTTCATGTTTTTTATGTCTGTCCTCTTCATCCTCTCTATCCCCTCACTCCCAGCCAGTCGCAGCAGATGACTGCCCCTCTCTGAGCCTGGTTCTGCTAGAGGTTTCTTCCTGTTAAATGGGAGTTTTTCCTCTCCACCGTCGCTATGTGCTTGCTCACAGGGGATCGTTTGATTGCTGGGTCTTTCTGCAATTGTGGGGTTTTCCCTGCATTTGTAGGGCTATGAGATGACTTTTGTTGTGATATGGCGCTATATAAATAAAGCTGAATCGAATATTAGCCTCTGGAATTTCCAAATTGTGGGACAAATAAAGGCTTATCTTATCTTATTATGGGGTATTGTGTGTAGAATTTTGAGGAAAAATTTAATCCATTTTAGAATAAGGTTGTAACATAATAAAATGTGGAAAAAGTGAAGCACAGTAAATACTATACACACAGTAAATGCTATCTCTGCGAGCAGGGCTGCTCGCAGAGATAGCAAAAAGACATAACAAACTAATAGTTTTTTTTTTTTTTTTTTGAATGCAAAAGATGCAATAGACTTACACAATGGTCCTCTCCGGCATACAACTAGGAACATACCGGTCGCTATGGAGGGTGAGAATATGTATGGGCACATAATCATACCATGTAGGATAACTAAATAGACGGTTATGCTGTTTCATCCCACCTAGCAACAATGCTCTGCACTGTGTGTGTTTATATATTTACATATTTATTCCATCTAGCTACAATGCTCTGCACTGGGTGTGTTTATATTTATATATCTATATATTTATTCCATCTAGCTACAATGCTCAGCACTGGGTGTCTTTATATTTATATATCTATATATTTATTCCATCTAGCTACAATGCTCCGCACTGTGTTTTTATATATCTACATATTATTCCATCTAGCTACATTGCTCCGCACTGTGTGTGTTTATATACTTGCATATTTATTCCACCTTGCTGCAATGCTCCGTACTGTGGGTGTTTATATATTTACATATTTATTCCATCTAGCTACAATGTTCTGCACTGTGTGTTCATATATTCATATATTTATTCCATCCAGCTACAATGCTCTGCACTGTGTCTGTGTGTGTGTGTGTGTATATATATATTTTATAGTAATATGTACATATGTATATTAGCTGCTCTTGCTTGCTTGTTTTTTTTTTTTGTTTTTTTTTTCTTGCCTTCTGATTGTTGCTCTGAGTGTTGCTATCCCTGTGCTGTTGCAATCCTGGAATTTCCCCGTTGTGGGACTAATAAAGGCTTATCTTATCTTATCTTATACTTTCTGGATGCACTGCATAACACTTTTTACTCATCTCTGGATGACCAAAGCGCTTTACAGATCCTGCTATCCACACATTCACACACTGATGGCGGCAGAGCCGCCATACACTGGCGCTGGCCCAACCCACCAGGAGCAACTGGGGGTTCAGTATCTTGCTCAAGGACACTCCGACATGTAGACTGCAGAGAGAGTGGGAACCAAACTCTAACCCTTCGATTAGTAGTTGGCCACATTACACTTGTGCCACAGCCGCCCCAAAGATTTGCAAGAAAAAAGTTGGAAATTTATGAGAAAAAAGTTGCAAATTTACAGGAAAAAGGTTGGAAATTTAAGATAAAACAACTTGCAAATTTACATGAAAGAAGTTGCATGAAATTTATGAGGAAAAAGTTACAAATTTATGAGGAAAACAATGCAATTTTCAGGAAAAAACGTCAAATTTATGAGAAAAAAATTGCAATTTTATAGGAAAAATGTGGCAAATTTATAAGAAACAGCTGCAAATTTATGAGGAAAAGGTGCACATTTATGAGAAAAGTTGCAAATTTACAGGAAAAAAATTGCAAATTTTTAAGAAAAAAGATAAACATTTACAGGAAAAAAGTTGGAAATTTACAACACATCTTTGCCTCCTTCATTATGCGATCACATCAAATTCCCATAGCAACTATTGTTGTTCAGATTTTTTAGGATGCCTTTTTTCTTCTCTCAGCAGTGTGAATGCAGAACAATATGACGCTCTTTGCAATATCATAACTATTAAAATTTACCAGCCTCTGCTTTTACAGCACTTTAAGATAACTGACGATCTGAACGGCCACTGGAGAAACAAATTAAACCTGTTGTAACATTTCATCACAGAGAGCAACATTTATCTCTTTATGGGTCACTCTGGGCCAATGGTAGAGCTCAGGTGAGATGACATCACCCCCTCCGATCAGCAGTGGTGACCTCAGCTCCTCCATCATGAATTCCTAATGAGGCCCCCGTGCAGTGACCAACTGGGGGAGTCCTGGGTGATGGGGCAGCGAGGCCTGACCGCTCCCAGCCAATCAGATCACAGCCCCGCTGCTCTGGAGGGGGATCAATAATGCAGACTCACTCGTAGCTACTATAACGGTAAATGATGACAGAGCTGAGGAGCAGATATGGGGACGGACAGACCCACGGAGAAGCGAGGACAGGCGGGCATGATGGGGGAGAAAAACGAGAGTGGAGCGAAGGACTCAGAGGGCCGGATGATGTCAGCGTTTCTGAGCGTGATTCACCAGTGAGTCACCTCTGCTGCGGCAACCTAAAACCAGCACGTTCAAGTCGGATCGACACCATGCGACTCTCCGTGTGCCACTCGGGGGTCAGTGGAGAGCTTTTGTTGATGCTCTTGAGTTCGGTTCTCACGCTGATTATGGGCTGCGGGTTTAGCCGCCACATTTGGTTTCAAAGTCAAACAGGTTTCCACACACTGGTTCTGTCTTAGCCTGCAGAGGAGGTTATTATAAAGCAGAGGTTTGCTGGGGCACATTAACTAGCATCTGGTAATGCTTCACAGTTAATTACCTACAAGGCTGTTTCTATTTATTCTGGGGGAGGGACTGTATAATATGTGTTGAAACATAGTACAGTCGAAATAAAAGGCTAGTACTTAATATCAATTCCATATTTTAAAGACAGCGGCTACAGGTACAGAAATCAGAGGCATTTATTGACAATTGAATAACCCGTTTTAACCCAAAATTTGTTTTATTTTTTAAAAGTAATATCTATTTATTACCTTTTAAACTCTACCCTTTCACAAATTCCAAGGCCAACCTCTTAATTTTAATTTAGTATTCAAAATTCCATCTCATGGAGAATTGCAAATTTATGAGAAAAAAAATGCAAATTTATGAGAAAAAGTTGAAAAATTTATGAGGAAAAAAATGAAAATTTACAGGAAAAAATGCAAATTAATAACTATTTATTACCTAAACAACTCAACCCTTTTCACGAATCCTAAGGCCAACCTCTTAATTTTAATTTAGGATTTAAAATTCCATCTCATGGAGAGTTGCAAATTTCTAAGAAATAAAAATTCCAAATTTATGAGAAAAATGTCATATCCGGCTCTAGGGAGCCGGGCAATCAGAGCCAGGGACAAGCCAGTGAGTCGTGATGGTTTATTTTGGGTAAAGGGGAAGGGATGAGGAGAGCACAGATACTCATGCAGACGTACACTCACAGGTTGCACAGCGCAGAGGTAAGCAGCTCGTACCGGACGTGGGGGGTAGCAAGACGTACATACTCACAGCGGGATACAAACACAGGAATGCTGCAAGAGGAGTATAAGCTGACACCAGACGAAGGGGCTTCAGCTTAGCAATGTGTTTATGTCGCAGCCCCGAGTCATCGAGGCTGCTCCTATTTATCCTCATTGGCAGCGCCCCAGCTGATGAAGACTAATTGGCCCCAGCCGTCCATAATGCTGCCAGCTGGGGGCCAGCTGAGACGCTGCTCAATGGGAAGCAGGGATGAGGGAAAACATGGGCTGAGTGCCGAGACGGCATCTCAACCCATGGTGACAGAGCCCCTCCCTCAAGGTCGGGCTCCTGAACGACCAGGAACATCCCAGCCCCCCCCCCCCCCCCCCCACCTAGGGTGGGAGGAAGGGAGGCGGACCGGAGGGGAAGAAGCCAAGGGAAGGACAACACCAATGGGGCAATGTAGGGTAGCGGGAAAGAAAAACCCAAATACAATACTGACAAAACAGAATAATTAACCCAGGTACAGATGGGGAGAAGAACTGGGTCAGCACGCCGGTTACATACTACCCAGAGAGTACCAACCATGCGTGACCCAGAGCAAGGAAAAAAGAACCACCAAAAAGGTACAGGGCAAAAAATGCTGAGCACGGTTAAATAAAGGGGAACCTATACACAGCGCTAATTTAAGTACATACACAGTCACCAAGAAAAGTGAGGGTGACTGGAACAAATGACAATTATAGAGCATGGTGTTACGGAAAACAAAGCACATGACTCTATAATGAACCAACAGGACAAAAAAGAAATACTGAGTGCAGGCAAAGAAAAACCCACACACACGAATATATAAATACCCAGTCACCTAAAGAAATGAAAGTGACTGGAATAAATGGATAACTGCAGAGCATGGTGTTACGGAAAACAAAACATAACTCTACAATACAAAAAACAAGGCTAAAAACATGGCACAAAAAGTAAAATGCTGAGCATGAGCGATGGAAAACACAGCACTATAAAAACAAATCCACCAACAGGACAGAACATTACACCCGAGTGACCTTAATAACAAAAGAAAAAGTGACACCCGAGGTGAATGGCAGGCAGAGTCCAAAAATAGCCGAGATGGCTCCGGAGATCTCCCCGCCCATTGTCCAGCTGGCGAATCAGGGAAAGAGAAGTGTTCGGACGGCGAACTCTGGACCCAGATCCCAGGAATCCAGTCCACCGGCAGCCGAACCAGGCTGCCCAGAGGGAAACACAGACCAGTGGGGGGAACCAGATCACCGAACCGAAAGTTCTGTGGGTCGGGTCGTCGACCCGCATCACTCAACCACCAGGACCGTTGAGACGGGCGAAGGATCAGAGCGGATCCCGGTGGAAGAGGCTCAGGGGAGAGCCGATGACGAGGGCGGCGGGCGTCAGGCCGCAGGAAAACGGCCACCTCCTCACCGGACCTGGACAATACTGGGGCAGCACCCACGTCGGACCCCGATCGGGCCTCAGGCGAACCCACGTTGGACCCCGACTGGGTCTCGGGCGAACCCACGTTGAATACTGCACCAGAACCGACCTCCAACGTTGAACCCGGACCCTCCAGCACCACGAGGAACAGCAACTCCTTGCCGGTGACCCTGGAAGAAGGCTCAGAAGAGAAAACAGAACCGGGATCAGGATCACCGGCAGCGCCAGAACCCGGCGAGACGAGCTCAGACGCAGCGGACGGCTGCACCCTGCTCGTCTCCCCTGGAGATAGGCTGAAGTGCTCGGGGATAAAAAGAGAGAAAAGAAAGGAGAGCACTCGCCTGATCTCGGGTTCTGACGCCGTCCAGGACTGCGAAGATCCAGGATCCGTCGTCAGGAGGTCGTTGTCAGGCTCCCATCTAGCCGCGTCGGGCCCCGCAGCCAGCACGATGGTCAGCGCAGCTTGAGATTCCTCCAGCTCAGGTGACCCCGCCGACGATCCACTCGGCGTGAAGCCAGAAGAATCTCGTCCCGCCGGACCGAACCACTCCTCCGTGGAGACCCGGGGACGCTCAGTCGTCGGCGTAGACTCCACGCAGCAGTCAGTCCCCCTCCTCCGTCCGCAATGTAGTTGCGGAACCACAGGCCCTCTCCATATCCCACCACGTTGACCCGGAGCCGGGGACCGCTCGGCGGAGAGAGACACAGAGGATGCGGGATTAGGCATACAGGTTACAGCAGGTGGGGAGAGTTCAGGGAGCTGCGAACCCTGAACTTCTCCTCCAGGGATGTGACAGAGCAAATCATTAAGCAGGTGTGAAAAAACAATGACTTGCCTGCCCCCTGGAGGTTGAGTATCGCCTGCTGTAGTGGATTCTGCTTCTTCCTCTCCACGCCCGGCGATAACGGAGGACCCCCCAGGAATTCGTCTGAGGGTCGCTCGCGTTGTCTCCAGCAGAGAGCTCACGAGGCCGGGATTCCAGGCACACACAGCGGTCAGGAAGCGCGTCGAGGAGGAGGGGGAAACAGCCGGGGTGAGTCAGCCCGAATGTCCAGGAATGACAGCGGGGGAACGAGGCTCAGGGGACGAGGCTGTAGAATCTCCACACTGACGAGGCGAAGGGATGACAGCTGCGTGGGAGGAACGGTCCTGACGATGACCCAGAACTGGATCCGGACGAGGTTCGTGCAGAGGTGACTCGGCGATGTGATGACGACTACTCCCAGGGGACGAAGCGAGGGGGAAACCCAGGATTCGCCGCTCCAGATCGGAGATCGAGACGAGGAAGGCGTCGAGCACGGGAAAGCTTCGTAGCCCTGAAGTCCTCACCATCAATCTCACTGCCGCCGCCACATGCCTTAAGGTGGTGACAGGAAACACAGTAGAGCTCGCGACAGCCACTCGACCCCGGACATAACTGCTGTCAGCTGCGGCTCCTAGAAGGGAATCCCGAGTGACGTGGCGCAGGTCGGGGGAAGTCCTCTGGTTGGCGCGAACTCCCGGACTGGAATGGCGGCAGGAACGGGACTCCGAAGCGGGGAAAGACGTCGCCCACTTCGACTCCCTGCCGGGATTTCCATCCACCCCGTGGAGCTTCTCTCGCTGTGTACCTGCAGCGTCTATCCTGGCACTGTCCTCCAGATGGTACAGAGAGTGAGGGTGACAGTCCAGGAGTTCCTCAGCATGGCCCGGATGCCAGTGTCTTGCGTTGGAGGCGTCGTGCAGGGTGAAGAATGTCCCGTCGACAGCCTCTGAGATGGACCTTAGCTCGTCGCCCTGGCGCCGGAAGTGACTCCTGGGAAACGGCATGCTAGCAGCGCTGACACTCGGACAGAAAGGTACATTTCCACAGCGACTCACGGCCGCCGGCAACTCTTCTGGCTGCGACATACTGTCATATCCGGCTCTAGGGAGCCGGGCAATCAGAGCCAGGGACAAGCCAGTGAGTCGTGATGGTTTATTTTGGGTAAAGGGGAAGGGATGAGGAGAGCACAGATACTCATGCAGAGGTACACTCACAGGTTGCACAGCGCAGAGGTAAGCAGCTCGTACCGGACGTGGGGGTAGCAAGACGTGCATACTCACAGCGGGATACAAACACAGGAATGCTGCAAGAGGAGTATAAGCTGACACCAGACGAAGGGGCTTCAGCTTAGCAATGTGTTTATGTCGCAGCCCCGAGTCATCGAGGCTGCTCCTATTTATCCTCATTGGCAGCGCCCCAGCTGATGAAGACTAATTGGCCCCAGCCGTCCATAATGCTGCCAGCTGGGGGCCAGCTGAGACGCTGCTCAATGGGAAGCAGGGATGAGGGAAAACATGGGCTGAGTGCCGAGACGGCATCTCAACCCATGGTGACAAAAAAGTTGCAAATTTAAGAGGAAAAATGCAATTTTCAGGGAAAAAGTCTCAAATTTATGAGAAAAAAGTTGTATATTTATGAGGAAAATGCAAATTTACAGGAAAAAGTTGAATTTTTTTTTTAAAGTTGCAAATTTACAGAAAAATGCACATTTATGAGAAAAAAAATATAAATTTACAGGAAAAAAGTTGTAGATTTATGAGAAAAAAATTCAAATTTATAGGGAAAAAATGCAAATTAATATGTACTTTACCCTTTTACAAAAATTAAGACCAAGCTCTTTGTTTTAATTTAGGATTCAAACTTGCATCTCATGAAGAGTAAAACTAGAGGGGAAGCAAACCTTGCACCACAGCTGCAGCCAATGTGAGTTGATCTGAAAAGGTTTTGTCGTTTGGTCAACGCTTCCATGTCAGTATAGACACTCCCTAAAAAATGCTTAATCTGTTTTTAAATCTGTTGTATTTGCATAAAATCACACTGAACTCTAACCAACTTTAATCTCATGGAAATCTTTTTATTGCCAAAAATAATGTAAAAGCATGTCTAAAATGAATTACTAATGTACAAATATACATTACATCAAATGTTTTCCATGTATATGGCTTATTTTATGTACCATGGAACAGAGTGCTTCCAAAAATACATTTTTAAGTACAGAAACAAATACCCATCTCAGTGTGCCTGTGCAGGTTATTTGTAGAGCCTGCTAGAAATGAGATTTTACACTCTGCCTTTATATTATCAACATCAATCAAACTTTATTTGTATAGCACTTTTCAAACATTGGATGCTGTGCAAAGTGCTTTACATAGTTAAAACAGTAGACAAATATAGCTGCATATATTTACACGATACATCCCGCCCCTTCCAACCCTCCCATACACACACACACAGGCACATGCACCACTCCCTACTCCTCCTCACACACACACATATAAAATAAGAAACATATAAAATAAAAGAGACATAGCTTGGCACCGAGGCACCATGTGAAGGAGCAACCATCCTGTGGAGCCCCCCCTACGCCGGGAGACCACACAGCCCATGACCACAGGGTGTACCACAGAGGCCACCCCGACCAGGACAGGCTGGGGCCCACACCACAGCTGTAGGCAGTGGCATAAAGCCTCCACCCACCCAAGCTAAAGCGACCCATGAGATCAACACCCCTGTACATGGGCCGAGCAGCATCCAGCATGAGGGGCTCCACTGAGGAAACAATGGAGCTAAAAGACGTAAAATACAAGATAAAACTAAGAACACGTAAAACAAAGGGAACTAAAAACCCATACTCATAAACTCAGTTAAAAATACATCAAAATAAAAAGAGATGAGAAAATCTAAAAACAAATGGAGCTAAGAAGAACATAAAACAATGGAACATAAATGACTACTTCAATAACAGTTAAACAGGTTTGTTAAAAGCCAAATTAAAAGAGTACAAAGTAAAACTAAGAACACATAAAAACAAAAGGAACTAAAAACCCATACTTACAAACTGAACTAAAAACACATCAATAAGAAGAGGAGAAAATCTAACAACCAGTGGCGCAAAGGAGAACATAAAACAATGGAACATAAATGACTACTTCAATAATAGTTAAACAGGTTTGTTAAAAGCCAAATTAAAAAGGTGGGTCTTTAGCCTGTTCTTAAAAACATCTATTGACTCTGTGGCCCTGAGGCTCTCCGGCAGGCTGTTCCACAGATGAGGACCATAGTAATGAAAGGAGGCTTCACCGTAGGTTTTGGTCTTGACTCTGGGAACCATTAAAAGGCCAGTACCACAGGACCTCAGAGTCCGTGAGGGCTCATAAGGTAAAAGCAGCTCAGATACAGTGGTATGAAAAAGTGTTTGCCCCCTTCCTGATTTCTCATTTTTTTGTATGTTTGTCACACTTAAATGTTTCAGCTCATCAAACAAATTTAAATATTAGACAAAGATAACACAAGTAAACACAAAATGCAGTTTTTAAATGAAGGTGTTTATTATTAAGGGTTTAAAAAAAATCCAAACCTACATGGCCCTGTGTGAAAAGTGACACCCGCCCCCCCCGTTAAAATATAAAATAACTGTGGTTTATCACATCTTTGGAAAGCTGAGTCCAATTTCTCTAGCCACACCCGGGCCCGATTACTGCCACACCTGTTCTCAATGAAGAAATCACTTAAATAGGACCTGCCTGACAAAGTGAAGTAGACCAAAAGATCATCAAAAGCTGGACATCGTGCTGCGATCCAAAGAAATTCAGAAAAAAAAGAGAAACAAAGTAATTGAAATCTATCAGTCTGGAAAGGGTTATAAAGACATTTCTAAAGCTTTGGGACTCCAGCAAACCACAGTGAGAGCCATTATCCACAAATGGCGAAAACAAGGAACAGTGGTGAACCTTCCCAGGAGTGGCTGGCTGACCAAAATTACCTCAAGAGTGCAGCGACAACTCATCCAAGGGGTCACAAAGGACCCCACAACAACATCCAAAGAACTGCAGGCCTCACTTGCCTCAGTTAAGGTCAGTGTTCATGACTCCACCATAAAAAAGAGACTGGGCAAAAATGGCCTGCATGGCAGAGTTCCAAGATGAAAACCACTCCTTAGTCTCAGTTTTGCCAGAAAACATCTTGATGATCCCCAAGACTTTTGAGAAAATACTCTGTGGACTGACGAGACAAACGTTGAACTTTTTGGAAGGTGTGTGTCCCATTACATCTGGCGTAAAAGTAACACAGCATTTCAGAAAAGGAACATCATACTAACAGTAAAATACGGTGATGGTAGTGTGATGGTCTGGGACTGTTTTGCTGCTTCAGGACCTGGAAGACTTGTGGGGTAAATAGAACCATGAATTCTGCTGTCTACCAAAGAATCCTGAAGGAGAATGTCTGGCCATCTGTTTGTGACCTCAAGCTGAAGCACACGGGTTCTGCAGCAGGACAATGATCCAATGATATTCATTCATTCTGTCCCCTGTAGTTTATCAGCATATGGTAATCATAAATGGCTTCACATTTGAAACTTCTCATGAGACACTGAGGGTCCAGCTGATTAAGTCTAGCCCCAAGAGGCTGTGAATTTCAGTGTTCTCAAAACAATCCTTATCTCTTGTTTGTCATGCTTCTTAAGTTTCTCTTTGCTATGCTGTAACCTTGAACTTCATGCTATGTTCCATCTGCATGCAGTGTTATGACATTTTCCTCTTGATCAAAAAATAAATCCTCAAAAAAAAAGCGTTTTCCTTCATGGCCGACACATCACTAGAGGAGAGATGGGTTTGGATTTAAAAGCATGACCCGCTTGAAGATCAGTCCCACATGAGCCAGGGTAAAAAGAAGATATCTGCCTTACCAGAGTCCATTGCTCTGATGGCTTTGGTTGAATGGCCTGCTAGCTAGCTATCTTGTCCACAGTAGCTGCATTTGGGATGCCTGGATGAAGAAATTATTTATCATCATCACACAACTGGTACAGGGGACGATAAATCCAATATCAGTTTGTCACTCTTGTTGCAACAAAAACACTCCAGAGCAGTGACCTGCCTGTATGGAAGCTAGCCCGATATCTCCGCTTTTGTTTACTTTCTCTTCATCGTCTTCTCATTGGCATCTGAGTAAGAAGCATTACGCCGTTTAGCTTCAGTAGAGAAATCACACTGTGAGGCGTGGATCTTAACTTAAAGCGACACTCTGTCCAAAATCGAGGTTTTTTTTTCTTGTTAGCATGTCTGTAACATGTTTTTTTATGACTTACAAGACATATCAAAAGCAAAATCACTCAAAAGCGCCGCCCCTTCAAAAAAAAAAAAAAAAAAAGGCGAGTTTGGATGGGGTGTTTTTGGTGATGGTGTGGCAACCTGGGGAGAGCCTAATTGTATACCATCTTAGACAGGAACAAAGGACGAGAAGATCATCTTTTGTGTGTGAGAAGATTCTAGATACCCTAGTAAGATAACAGGGAGGTGTTAAGGATGAGTGGGTTGATTGCGATTGGACAAGAAGATCATCTTTTGTGTGTGAGAAGATTCTAGAAGAATGTCATGGTATTTAAGAGAAGAGTTTCTACTTGAATGTCATTCTGTCTATGCTTGATGTGAGAGATGTGTAATAAATCGGCTGAAACAAATCTGCCTCTTCATTTACACGCTCCACAACGTAACTATAACAGGTCTGTAGTGTTGAACCAATCCTCGGGGGAAGAGGGTGGAACTAAAGACTGAAGTTAGCCTCCAGGGCCAGTTAGCATTTTTGCTAGCTGTTTTTGAAAACTTGACCGAAACTAAGACGGGTTTTACCATTAAACTGCTTTTAAGGACAGATGCAGTTTCAGTCATTATCCTGGGCCACAATTGGGCATGTCCTTCAACTAGTAATCCTTTTTTATCACCGGATTTAATCTGTTTAATGTTGCACTAGTTACCATTACCCTTGTGGGATGTGGGTGGGCCTTGTCACCTGTAACGTGGTGTTTGAAGGAGGAGGAAAAGTGAAAAGATTTTGACACAAAACTATAAGACAATGAAAGGTTTTTTTGTAGGAAAAAAGGCCATAAGATACCATTTTAGACAATGTAGATTTGTTTTTATAGGGGATTTTTATCCACTGGAGTCCATCTTTAACTCTCACATCTCAATAGTCACACCGGAGTGGTGGTCTAGCCCTAGTTGATAGAGCATCCGCCCCACAACCGGGAGGTTGAGGGTTCAAGTCCCGGCCAGATCATACTAAAGACCATATAAAAATGGTACTTCCTGCCTTCTAGCTTGGTGCTCAGCATAATAGAATGGGGGCAGGAGAAGTTGTTTGTGGCGGCACCTTGCATGGCAGCGGCCCCTCTGATTCTAGATGTGATTAACATTGTAGATAAGAGAAACATAATTTCGTTCTACAGTACATGATTGGCTGTATGGACTGAATGACAACAGAGATGGCTCTGTCTTCAGTCCTCCACAATAAAGCTTTTCTCCTTTATTATTTGCAAGAATAAAGGTGCAAAATATGATAAAATATACCAATTTAATAAAAATGAAAAAGTCACAAATTACAATTTAATTACACAGAATAAATAGTTAACCAACATCCAAATGAGTGTTGCAAATTTACAAGAAAAAAGTTGAAAATTTACACACAAAAAAAGGCAAAAATTTTACAGAAAAATTTTTTCCAATGTAATAAGAAGAAAAGCTGCAGATTTATGAGAAAAAAGATGAACATTTACAGGAAAAAAGTCACAAATTTATGAGAAAATTGCACACTTGTGGAATTTTTTTTTTTTTAAATTACAGGGAAAAAGTCACATTTATGAGGAAAAAAGTTACAAATTTTTGAGTAAAAGTTACTCAAAATTCCAATTTTATTAGAAAACAGTTGCAAGTTTATGAGAAACAAATTGCAAACTTATGAAAAAAGTTGAAAATTTAGAGAAAAAAGTTGCAAATCTACAAGAAAAAAGTTGAAAATTTACAGGAAAAAGTTGCACATTTACAAAAAATGCATATTTCTGAGAAAAAAGTTGAAATTTTTTGAGGAAAGTCACAAATTTATGAGAAAAAAGTTGCAGATTTATGTGAAAAGAGTTGCAAATTAATGAGGAAAAAGTTGCAAATTTATGAGAAGAAAAGCTGCAGAATTATAAAGGAAAAAAGTTGCAAATCTAAGGAAAAACTGACCATTCATGAGGAAAAAAAGTCAAATTTTGAAGAAAAAAGTTGCAAATTTAGGAGAAAAAAATGTTGCAAATCTACAAGAAATATTTGAAAAGTCAAAAGATTTTCTTTTGCATTTCTGCTTAGAATAGGTTGTTTAAAGTCATGTTTCAAAAAGTACCGAAATCTGTTAAAGTCAGAATGTGATTGTGCATTCTTAGCTTTTTTTTTTTTTTTTTTTAAGAACAGCCCTCTTACACACATAAGATGTCATCTCACATCACAACAGGAAATGTTCCACTGAGCGAAGGGAAACTTTACATCACTTCCACATGATGACCTGAAAACAAAGCAAAAATAATCAAAGATCACATGACAGGAGTCTCAGTGCTGTCAGGCTGGTTTCTGAGGTTGCAGTAATTCACCTGCCTGTATCACTGAAAACGCTGAGAGCCTGAAGATGTTCAAGAAAGGGGGAAAAAATCATGATAAACAAAAACTGAACAGGAAATAGCCGTTATATGATTTTGACCTTGTCAAAATAAAGTTGAAATTGAGCCAAAATGGAAAATAGATCTGATTTTGATTACAAAATTTAAAAAAAAAAAAAAAAATTGTCAGTCATTTTTATCCCCCGCCAGTCAAAGACCCCTTTGGGCAAAGACCGAAGGGGGATTATGATATGTGGCAGTCCATCCATCGGTCCTTCCATCTGTCTGTCCCACTTTTGTGAAATCAACTCCTCCTACAGTTGTGTTACGTTTGTTTTGAAACTTGGTACCAGGGTTTGATATACACTGATCATATTGATATGATTTGCAATTGACTACAGGTTTGGAATCAAGAGGCCAAAGATCAAGGTTAACATTCCATTTGCATGATTACTATAGAATGTGTAGAGCTAGGGCCACCAAACCAGGTACACATGTTCACCCTGTGACCTTGAACTATGACTATAGGTTTAGGGTCAAAGGGTCAAAGGTCAGCATTTCCTATGCCCTATTACTATACAACAAGTAATGCTAGGGTCACCAAACTTTGTACACGGGTTCATCCTGTCACCTTGAAGAGCAACTGTTTTTTTTATCGCAAGGTCAAAGGTCAAGGTCAAAATGGCTTATAAACTATATCTTCACAACAAAGCACACTAGGATCACCAAACATGGTACACAGGTTCACCCTGCCCTCTGCCTATGGGTTTGGGGTCAAAGGTCAAGGTTAGCATTCCCTATGCTCTCTTATTATTGAAGCTCTCTAGGGTCACCACACTTGGTACACAGATTCACCATGGGACCCTGACCTATAACTGTGGGTTGTATAAAATTATTTTTGTTGTATATTCATGGATCATAGGCTTATAATTCGGTTCTGCCCCAATAATTATATGGAAAAAGTTCAAAACTGCTCTCCTTGAGTGACATATACCTTCAAAGAAAATGGAGGCGGGGGATATTTTTTCCCCCTTGCCCTGTCAGGCAGCAGGGTGAGCAGAACAGAAATTTGCTTCCCTTATTGTGCCAAACAGATTTACTTTGCAAAAAGGAGCTTTATACAGCACATATACTGTATATGTACTGTATATTGTTATAAACTCCTCTTATAATAACTTAATACTTTATTTA
Organism: Pholidichthys leucotaenia; assembly: GCA_020510985.1. Taxonomy (NCBI): domain Eukaryota; kingdom Metazoa; phylum Chordata; class Actinopteri; order Cichliformes; family Pholidichthyidae; genus Pholidichthys; species Pholidichthys leucotaenia. Next base: position 260,144,625 of record CM035842.1, on the reverse strand, counting down.
AATTGTTTTACCCATGAAGGACCCGACGGGGGGGGGGATGGGGAAAGGAGGGGTGGGGTGGGGGAAAGAAAAGGGAGAGGAATAAACAAAGAAGACAAAACAAACTAACAACTGAAACAAACAGATGACAGACTGTTTCTTCTGCTGAAAAAGTCTCAACACGAGTCTGGTATCTGCACCTGTTAAAGAAGAGACATATGTACTGTATGTGTGCATACGCGTGCGTGTGTATGAGAGCGCGCGCAAAGTAAGTGTGTGCATGTGAGTGGTTTGTCAGGAAACATACAAAGAGGTTGGCCGGTCATAGTAACCCCTCTCCCCGGAAACCCCGAGCAAGCAGGACAGCGCCACCAACTCCCACAGAGCACAAATGTCCCAAGGCCAACAAGCCCCAGGAGAGCCAGGCAGCCGCCCCAGGAGGGACAGCCAAGGGAGGCTGGGCCGCCAAGCAGCCGGCATGGCGGGCCCACACCCCCGGACCAGCCAACCCCCCCCCCAGCGGGGCCAATGCCAGCCCCCAGGTGCCGGGAGGACAGTGTCCCCAACCCCCGGGCCAGAGACTGGCCCGCCCCCACCCCAGCGCCACCACCATACACCTCAGGGACCCCCACGCGCAAAGAAAGGCGGGGGATAATGCACTCACCTCAGAGTGCTCTTGTTTGTTTTGGTCACAAATGAAAGTAAGAGCCGGTAGTTACGAAAAAACATGCCTTTACAATTTGTATTGTGTTAATTTATTGAAAAGTGAATTTCTATATAAAACAAATAAAACTAGCAAAAGTAACAGCTAAATATGATACTTTACTAAAAAAAATATGAAAAAAGTTAAATGCACTTCCGGCTGTGACCAAAACGACAAAACAAAAACAAAAAAAAAAACAAGTAAGGAAATCAGATCCATTATCCCGGTAATGTGATTGGGGTGGTTTGTGTGTCTGTTAGCAGGATTACGCAAAAACTACTGCACAGATTTTGATGAAATTTTTACCAGAGGTAGCCCTTGGGCCAAGGATCATGAACCCATTAAATTTTGGTGATCTGAGAGTGCATACCTCCACCAAGGACATTGTTTGTATTTATGCAGCAGGATTACACAAAAACTACTGGATGGATTTGGATGAAATTTTCACCAGAGGTGGTCCTTGGGCTAGAGAGGAAGCCATTACATTTTGGTGATGATCCATGCGGGATGGAAGAAGCCTTGGTGGAGGCATGCGCTCACTAAGTGCTTATCTAGTTTTATTTTTGTTTTTTATCTGTCTGGACATGGAGGGGCGAACATCTGCTCTGACTGCTGCTGGTAGGGTCTCCTGCATGAGGATTGGGCCGACTGTGAGTGTTTTGGGATGGGGAAGGTGCCCCCGACAGTTCTCACCACTCATTAAGATGAGTAAGAATGATATGAACTTTCACGTCAGAGTCTCCAAAAGTCTCCAACAACACCAGAAAAAGTACCCAGATTTGTCGCTAGACTGGTCTGAATGCTCACTAAATATAGGCACTAAATATAGCTATCTGCCAACCATGGTTTTAGAGCTCTTCTCTGTTAATTCTAGTTAACCTCCAAGCCAGCATGCCCATGTGAGCCCCACTAGGTTGAAACTGGGCTGTGTCATGGGTCCCATGTGGGCTTGTTCACGGGCTCCCTGTTGGCCCCATCTGTGTTTGCCCACATGGACTTTACCTGTTTACCTATTTTCAACTTATTTTCTCATAAATTTGCTATTTTCTTGTAAATTTGTGACCTTTGTTCCTCTAAATTTGATACATTTTTCTTGAAAATTTGAAACTTTCTCATAATTTTTCACCTTTTTTTTTTTTTACTGTAAACTTGCAACTTTTTCCACATACATTTTTTTTTATTTTTTTTTTCTTGTAAATTTGCAGCTTTTTTCATAACCTATGGTTGTGTTTTCTTGCAAAATTGTGACTTTTTTCTTGCATATTTGCTCATTTTTTCTTGTAATTTTGGAACTTTCTCATAAATTTGCCACTTTTCTACTGTAATCTTGCAACTTTTTCTCATAAATTTGTTACGTTTTCCTTGTAAATTTGGAACTTTCTCAAAAAATTTTAACTTTTTAACTGTAAACTTGCAACTTTTTCTCAGTAATTTGTGACTTTTTTCTTGTATATTTTAAATTTATTTACTCATACATTTGCTACTTTGTTGTTAATTTGCAACTTTTTGAAAATTTTTTCCTCATAAACTTGTAGCTTTTTTCTTGTACATTTGCTAAATTTTTCTTGTAAGTTAGTAAAATTACTTGGAAAAAAATTACAATTTTTTCTTGTAAATGTGCAACTTTTTTCTCCTAAATTTTCATTTTTTTCTCATAAATTTGTGACTTTTTTCTCATGCATTTGAAGAAGAAGAAGAAGCCATCTCTGTTGTCATTCAGTCCATACAGCCATTCATGTACAGTAGAACAAAATTACGTCTCTCCCATCTACAATGTTAATCACATGCTGAATCAGAGGGGTCGCTGCCATGCAAGGCGCTGTCACAAACAACTACTTCTTCTCCCATTCTATTATGCTGAGCACAAAGCTAGAAGGCGGTTAAGTACCATTTTTATATGGCCTTTGGTATGATCCGGCTGGGATTTGAACCTATGACCTCCCAGTTGTGGGACGAATGCTCTATCAACTAGGCCAGGCCTATTCAATTAGCAGCCCGCGGGCCACATGCAGCCCAGAAGCAACCTCCAAGTGGCCCGCGGGCCCAGGCCACACCAAGAAAATATAAATTTAAGAAAAAAATATGAAGGAATGACTGCCCGCAAGCACGCACATGAACAATGCACGTGGCTGTCATCTGCGCGGCGCTCAGAAGCGCCCCGCCCGCGTGACAGTTCAAGCCGGCAGGCAGAGCGTCTCGCTCATTTTCCAAGAGAAGCATGAGGTTATTAAAGTACTTTAAATATGGAAAAAAATCAGAAGAGGTATGTAAGCAGTGGAAGCATTTATGGTGGTTTTAACCTGCTGGAAATGGGAGCAATAATGAGTCTCCGAGCAAACAGGTGTGATTAGGCTTCATATGCAGGGAAAGGCAAGAGTGACTGAATCGCTGAGGATTTACTTCACCAGCCATTACAATAACTTATGTTCATTATTACATACCTGGCAAGTTAAGATGACTGAAATTCACAAAGTCAATGACTTTAATCCGTCAGCAGCCTTCAGACAAACTAAACGTGCCAACATTTGGATTTCAAAATAAGGGAGATTTTCCTGCTGCCTGGGTGGTGAGGAGAATTCTAAAAAACTATAAATATATGGAAATATTTTAACAGAAATAACTGCATCTTTCATAATTTAAGTTGATTTATTTAATTAAATGTAATTTTATCAATATTTTTTTTCTTTGAAATCAGAGTTAAATTATTGTTCTGTTCTGACTCTGCAAAATTATGGTCAAAAGTGTAAATTGTGACCCGTGCTGGCAAAATGAGTCGGAATGCACACCGCGTCATTACGAGCTACAGACAGGAGAAGTCATAAATCATCACTCTTTCTTTGTTTGCTAGCAGCAGGTCCCGGGAAAACCCCCATGAGTGCCTGGTATCATTGTAAAGCTTAGAAATCGTACTTTCTAAAAATACATATGTTTTGGCAGAAGACGTAACTCCTGACTGATCGAACGCAAGTTTTAAACCTAGCCAAAGTATAAACAAATCAGCTTTTTCCAGGTCCGTTTTTTCTTCCTACAAATTAAATATCATTTTGAAGGTCTTTCAATACACAATATGGAAAAAACGTTACCTCAGTTTTGATAATTTCCTCAAAGTGTCTCATTTTGCCAGCACGGGTCACAATTGTATACGGAAAAAAAGTCAAAATTTTACCACAATCTGTTTCAAATTTATATTGGAAAAAAAACTGTAATTTTTATTAAAAATAGACAAAAATTAGCCATAAAATAATCCACAAATGTATAATAAAGTCTCAAATGTACAAGAAAATCAATTTTACAAGAGGAAATTACAAATTTGAGGAAAATGGTTTCAAATTTAGATAAATTCACAGAAAAAAATAGAAAACTATCAGAAAATTATTATAAATTTTGAAGAAAAACCTCAAACTTTCAAGACTGAAGTCATTACTCAAGTTTTAAAGTGGGTGCTTTTTGCATCCTTAACTCTACTAGAAATTTTTGGTTGACGTGTGTAATGGAATGTGTAGTTATAAAAAGAGGTTCCTACTCACGTGGTGATTTAAAACAAAACAAACCACAATAGTGGATGTGCAATATTTGTTAATGTTGTCAATCTTTTCTTGGGGGGGCTTGTGCACTGAAGTGTTTGACATCTCATTTTTTATTCAGCTAAATGCACTTTGTGATGTGCCAAAGTCAGTTATTACCAGGATGTAGTATATTTTATTCCTCAAGGGAAGCAAATGTTAATGCTACTAACAGTGCACAATGAGTTTTCGGCACTTTGAGATATGCCTAAGATGTGACCAAAATGGTTATTTACAGAATTTTATTTTTTTCCATTCTATTTGTTTAATTGTTGTTCAAGAGGAAAAATATTTCTACTACTTCAGTTCTGCTCAACCCCAGCACTGTTATTGTGTTTTTATGCATGTTTGATGTGCCTTTGTCATGTGCCAAGTGCACATTTAAAACAAAGACAATTAATAAAAATTGCATATTTTTCATCATATTGATCTGTGTTGGTTTGAAATTTGTCATATTCATACTGAAACCTGCTCATCTGTGTTAAACCCATGTGTGGCCCAGATGGGTTTAATACAGATAAGCACAGTCGATAGTACATCTCACATTATTCTGGCCTATGGTGTAACCCTTCCCAGCAATCATGGCATGGGTAACTTAACTGTTAACATGGTTAGCTTAATGACACAAATCAGCATGACCAGGAGCTTTGTGCTACAATAGTGTTCAGTTGATTATATCTCTCTCTCACACTAACTGTAACATGCAGGTTTACAAAAAGCTGTTGGCATAATGACCTTTAACATCACATTCGTGTGCCACTCCCCTTGTCTGTTTTAACATGCACGAAATATAGTTACTGTAAATGATTCAGTTGGAATTATTCTTTGACCTATGACTGATGGAGATGCCCTTTTCACCCACACAAGTTTCCTTTCTCAACCCTCTACTCCCAGTTCTCCCAGGTTAGATTCTTCCCCTTTTGGATTTAAGAATGTGGGTTTGCTTTTTTGTTCCCTACCTGAGCAACTTTCAGTACCACTGAACTGCTAAACAGGAGTGGGGAAATTTCCTCAGACAAAAAAAATGTTTTTACTAAAAAAAAAATAATAATAATAATAATTGGGTTGACACAGATCTAGGAGATTGGAAGCTAACACTTAAACAATACAGCTGCTTGTGTTCCCAGATGTGAGTCATACTAATTCCTGGTGAAAACTGGATTCTTGTACATGTACAAGACGCTAGAAACTATTGATTTGACTTTCAAAACACATGAAAACAGTAGACAGTGTTATTTTTTTAACATGGGAGATGGATGTACAGTCGTGAAAAAATTAGGACACTCTATATAAGCCTGTGTGTGTGTGTGGGGGGGGGGTTCGGTTTTGTTTTTACATATTTGGACATCAATATTTAAAATCAATGTTAAAAACACTGGGAGATTCATGTAATACAACTAAACAATTAAAAATGAATTAAAGACTTCAAATTTTCTGTAAAATGTAATTCTAAACAAATGGTGAGGATGTGGCCACACATATGTGACCTACTTTGTGACTGATGTAAGGCCTCACATTTTAGATCAGAACAAAGACAGAGCTTCCTTGGAGATAACAGGAAGCTGTGAGGATGTTAGCTTTGGTATGCAGGGCTTGAGACTGTGGGGGTGTTATTAGAGGATTAAAGAAGAGATGCATTGTAGACTGTGGAGGTGATATCAGAGAGAGGAGATGCATTGTTACTGGCGATTATAATGCAATGTGACCTGTGATGCATGTGACTTGTGAACTGTGAGAGTCCTGGTATTTAAGGACGAGAGTTCCCTGTAATGTCCTCTTTCTTCGTTGAGATGTTGGTGAATGTGAATAAAGCTGCTTTGAGAGAAATCTGTCTCATCATTTTCACATTCCCACACTGGTGACCCAAGACGTAGCATGCAGCAACAGGAGATTTCCCCGGGGCCAGCCTCGTCAGGAGCCCCCAGCCAAGCGAATGCCGCTACGGTCCAGCTACCGGACTTTTGGCAGAACAATCCGCGCTCCTGGTTCCACACGGTTGAGGCACAATTCAACCTCCGGGGAATATCGGTAGACGACACAAAATTCTACCATGTGGTCGCAAGACTGGACAACCACATGGCTCAGCATGTGGAGAGCCTTATCGAGCAGCCGCCAGACAGCGACAAATACGGCGCGTTGAAGGCTGCACTCATCCAGCACTTCACCCCCTCCGTCGAGGAGCGAGCAGAGAGGCTCCTGGCATTGACTGAGTTGGGAGATGACACGCCCGTTAATCTGATGGAGAAGATGTTGAGGTTGAAAGGCTCAGATGACGACCACTTCATCTTCACCCACCTCTTCCTCAGGACCCTACCGTCAGCGATGAGAGTGACCCTGACCAGTTTGCCGTTGTTGGCCCAGCGGGACTACCGCGCGCTGGCCCGGGAGGCGCAGCGAATTGTCAACGCCAGCAGACAACGCACGGCCACGGCCGCAGCAGCGGAACTCGGCGCGACGACCGCAGATGGCAGGGGGCCAGGGGCAGCACCGACGACGGCGGCGGCGGGAGCCAGGGAACGCGGAGGAGACGTCCTTTGTTTCTACCATCGCTGCTTCGCAGAGAGGGCACGTAAATGTGTACCACCGTGCCAGTTCAAGCATTCGGGAAACGCCAAGACCGGGGATCGGTAGCAGCCGCGGCCCTCGGGGAGGAGAACAAGCTGCTCTACTTGTTGGACGCATGCTCGGGGAGGCATTTCCTCGTGGACACAGGCTCCCAGTTGAGTTTCATCACACCTTCCTACGCGGACAGGCTGGCAGGTTCCAGAGGTCCCGGGGTGGCAGCAGCGAACGGCTCGGAGATTAAGACCTTTGGTGAGAAGACTCTGCTTCTGTCTCTACACAGCCGTACATTTGAATGGACTTTTGTTATAGCAGCAGTGAATTTCAATATGTTGGGGGCTGATTTTTTGTGCTCACATGGTTTGTTGGTTGATCTCGCTAACAGGCGCCTGGTTAATGCATTTTCTTTTGATTCTATTCCCTGTACAGCGCAAGTGGCCCCGCCAACAGCACAAGCCAGCGTCACAGCTGCAAGCGGTAAGTTCCACACACTCAGTTGCTCACTCAGTTCCCAGCACTCACGGTCCCCACATTTTCGGCAACAGTCGCTAAACACGGGGTGGAACATTTTATTACCACTACCGGACCGCCCGTTTTTGCAAAAGCTCGGCGCTTGGACGCAGCTAAACTGGCCATAGCGCGCGAGGAGTTCGCCAACCTGGAGAGGTTGGGCATTATCAGGCATTCAAACAGTCCATGGGCTTCCCCGCTACACATGGTCCCGAAGGCTGACGGATCATGGCGACCTTGCGGGGATTTCCGCAGGTTAAACAACGCTACAGCGCATGACCGCTACCCAATCCCGCATATCCAAGATTTTTCCGTTCATTTGGCAGGGGCTCGTGTTTTTTCTAAAATAGATTTGGTCCACGGTTACCACCAAGTCCCAGTGCGCGCTGAGGACATACCCAAAACAGCGGTAATAACTCCATTTGGCCTTTTCGAGTTTTTGCGCATGCCATTCGGGCTTAAAGGGGCTGCACAGACGTTCCAACGCATGATGGACACGGTGCTTCGCGATCTCCCTTTCGTGTTCGTCTACTTGGACGATATTTTGGTAGCCAGCGCGTCCGAAGACGAACACGAAAAACACCTGGCCACAGTTTTCCGGAGGTTGGGAGATCACGGGTTAATAATCAACCCAGCGAAGTGTCAGTTCGGGGTGGCGCAGATCGCTTTTTTAGGACACCGCGTCTCCCCCGAAGGAGCGGTTCCGCTTCCTGACAAAGTGCACGCGGTGGCAGATTTTCCCCGGCCGCAGACGGTCAGGGCGTTACAGGAGTTTTTGGGAATGGTGAATTTTTATAACCGTTTTCTCCCCCGCGCGGCGCAACTCATGCAGCCGCTGTATGCCGCGCTCAAAAAAACAAACCCGCGGATAAGGTCGAGTGGTCCCTGGAGCAGGACCAAGCGTTCTCAGAGGTAAAAGCAGCCTTGGCAAAGGCTGCATTGTTGGCACACCCAGACCCAACAGCCCGCATAGCGCTCACTACTGACGCGTCAGATGTGGCCATAGGGGCGGTCGTGGAGCAGCATATAGCCGGGGTTTGGCAGCCCCTCGCCTTTTTCAGCAGGACCTTGCGCGATAGCGAACGTAAATACAGCACGTTCGACAGGGAGCTGCTGGCTCTCCATTTGGCCATCCGCCACTTTCAGTTCTGGCTGGAAGGACGCTGTTTCACCGCGTTCATTGACCACAAGCCGCTAACATTCACGATGGCCAAGGTTTCCGAACCGTGGTCAGGCCGGCAGCAGAGACAGCTGGCCGCGATCTCAGAGTTTACCACTGATATTCAGCATGTGGCGGGCAAACTGAATGTAGTGGCAGATTGCCTCTCGCGCGCCGTGGTGGCCCCAATCAGCGTAGGAATAGATTACGCAGCCATGGCCGCGGAGCAGGTTAGTGACGCGGATGTGCGCGGGCTCCAGTCTGGACCAACAGGGTTAAGGCTGGAGAACAGGGTGCTGCAAGACGGTATGCCCCCCCTAATCTGCGATGTCTCCACTGGATGGCCGCGTCCAGTAATACCGGCCGCGTGGCGCCGCCGCGTTTTTGACTCGATTCATTCTTTGGCACACCCGGGAGTGCGCGCGTCGGTCAAAATGGTAGGAGAGAAATTTGTGTGGCCGAGTCTTCACAAACAAGTTAAGGAGTGGGCAGCAGCCTGCATGGCGTGTCAACGAGCCAAAGTACACAGGCACACGAGGGCTCCTTTGAAGCTATTTCACATTCCGGCCAAGAGGTTCGATCACGTTCATGTGGACCTCGTGGGACCCCTCCCGCCGTCGCAGGGGTGCACACACCTTCTGACAATGGTGGACCGCACCACGCGCTGGCCTGAAGTGGTTCCGCTGGCATCAACCACGGCCGAGGAGGTAGCGCGCGCGTTTTTAACAGCTTGGGTGGCGCGTTTTGGAGTTCCGTCGGACATTACGTCCGACAGATGCCCTCAATTTGTGTCCGAACTTTGGTCGACAATGGCCCGCAGCCTGGGTGTCACAATTCACCGCACAACCGCGTACAATCCGCAGGCTAACGGGTTATGCGAACGTTTTCATAGGTCATTGAAAGCGGCTCTCAGAGCGTCACTGACGGATGCAAATTGGGTAGACAAGTTACCGTGGATTTTATTGGGGTTGCGTTCTGCGCCTAAAGAGGACTTAGAAGCCTCCCCAGCGGAGCTCGTGTTTGCGCAACCACTGCGGCTGCATGGGGAGTTTCTCCCAGATAACCCGGCGCCAGACACCTCCCCGTCTCAGCTGTTGCGGAGTAACATAGAATCAAGCACGCTGCCCGGCCCCGTGCACCACAGTTTTCCGCGCGTTTTTGTGCCTAAAGCTTTGAAGAACGCAGAGTTTGTTTTTGTCAGACACGATGCGCATCGACCCCCGCTGCAACCACCTTATGACGGACCATTCAGAGTGCTGGAAACAGGGGACAAGCAGTTTTTGCTAGATTTGGAGGGTAGGAAAGAAAAAGTTGGCATAAACAGACTCAAATCCGCTTTTGTGGTGGCGGATGAGCAAGTGCTGTTGGCAAGGGCCCCGCGGTGAGGTAGACCCCCACGGGGGGCTTCACAGAGTAATGTTTCCCCAGAACACCCGCAGAGACTGACAAAAGGTTTCCACCCCCAGACGGCAAACCCCCTGCGTGACAGCGCCGCGGAGACGCTGAATCCCGGCTACAGCAGATACGGCAGGAGACTGAAGCCTAGACAGCGTGCGGACTTATGTGTATTGATTCTATCACGGCATGCATGCTGTTATTCTCTTGTTTGTTCTAAAATGTTTTGGTGGGGGGTGGTGTTGCCACACATATGTGACCTACTTTGTGACTGATGTAAGGCCTCACATTTTAGATCACAACAAAGACAGAGCTTCCTTGGAGATAACAGGAAGCTGCGAGGATGTTAGCTTTGGAATGCAGGGCTTGAGACTGTGGGGGTGTTATTAGAGGATTAAAGAAGAGATGCATTGTAGACTGTGGGGGTGATATCAGAGAGAGGAGATGCATTGTTACTGGCGATTATAATGCAATGTGACCTGTGATGCATGTGACTTGTGAACTGTGAGAGTCCTGGTATTTAAGGACGAGAGTTCCCTGTAATGTCCTCTTTCTTCGTTGAGATGTTGGTGAATGTGAATAAAGCTGCTTTGAGAGAAATCTGTCTCATCATTTTCACATTCCCACAAGGAATAAATTAGGACCCCCCCCCAATCTTTTTTAGGGCACCCCCACATTCATTCCCACTTACAATGGCTAAAATAAATGTCAAGAAAGGCAAATAAAAACAAAAACAAGGTTAGACAAGGTTAGACATAGATACGTGAACATTTCTTAATAAAGAGCTGAATATTTAATGGGGTGTCCTAATTTTTTCACATGACTGTATTCTCCATTCAGCATGAGGTACATGTAAATTAGGTGCAAATTTGCAAGAATGAAGATACAAAGATATGATAAAAGATGCCAATTTAAAAATTTGCAAATTACAATTTCATTACACACAATAAACAAGAAGGGACAGCGCAGGCTGTTCCTACTGAGGAGACTCAGGTCTTTTGGTGTACAAGGGGCACTGCTGAAGACATTCTATGACACGGTGGTGGCATCAGCCATCACTTTTGGAGTGGTCTGCTGGGGCAGTGGCATTACTGCAGCTGATAGGAAGAGACTGAACAAACTGATCAAGAAAGCTAGCTCCATCCTGGGGCAGCGCCTTGATCCAGTGGAGGAGATAGGAGAGAGAAGGACGGTGGCTAAACTGTCATCTCTGCTGGAGTCCGAGTTCCACCCTATGCAGGACATACTGAATGCACTGAGGAGCTCATTTAGCAGCAGACTACATCGTCCCAGGTGCACAACCGAGAGGTTTCGCAGGTCCTTCCTACCAACGGCTGTCAGACTGTACAACCTAAGCAGGGCTGCTCGCAGAGATAGCAAAAAGATGTAACAACCTAATAGTTTTTTGAATGCAAAAGATGCAATAGACTTACACAATAGTCCCCTCCGGCATACAACTAGGAAAATACCGGTAGCTACGGAGGGTGAGAATATGTATGGGCACATAATCATACCATGTAGGATAACTAAGTAGACGGTTGTGCTGTTTCATCCCATCTAGCAACAATGCTCTGCACTGTGTGTGTTTATACATTTACATATTTATTCCGTCTAGCTACAATGCTCCGTGCTGGGTGTGTTTATGTTTATGTTTATATTTATATATCTATATATTCATTCTATCTAGCTACAATGCTCCGCACTGTGTTTATATATCTACATATTATTCCATCTAGCTACATTGCTCCACACTGTGTTTATATATTTACATATTTTTTCCACCTAGCTGCAATGCTCCGTACTGTGTTTATATATCTACATATTATTCCATCTAGCTACATTGCTCTGCACTGTGTTTATATATTTACATATTTATTCCATCTAGTACTGTGTGTTTATATACTCATATATTTATCCCATCCAGCTACAATGCTCTACACTGTGTGTCTGTGTGTATATACGTATATATATTTATAGTAATATGTACATATGTATATTAGCTGCTCTTGCTTGCTTGCTTTTTTTTCCTTGCCTTCTGATTGTTGCTCTGAGTGTTGCTATCCCTGTGCTGTTGCAATCCTGGAATTTCCCCGTTGTGGGACTAATAAAGGCTTATCTTAAACATGCAGCATCCGGATGAGCATTGCAAATTTACAAGAAAAAAGTTGAAAATTCACAAGAAAAAAATTGAAAATGTACAGGGAATATTTTAGAGTGTGGGCACATATGTTGGTTACATATTCTCCACAAATATATCGCTGTATGTTTATTGTGTGCTACACGTCTCATGGAACAAAAAGACTGAGCCTCTGAAAGACAACAGAAGAGTGTGAGATTCGGCCTTTGTTTCAGGGAGACGACCTGGAGAGATTTCCGGACCACCAGAGACTACAGGACAATGGTGTGAGATCAAAGGGGTTACTTTGTGATTGGGATTAAGTACCATGTGACTGTATGTTTGATTAAACACCATGTGACTGCTGTTTCGTGTCCGGGGTATAAAACCCAGTTGTGAGATTATACTTCCTCTTTTCTTGCTTTGAGATTGTTGGAGTATGTGATCTGTGAATAAAGCTGAATCTGAGGAATAAACTCAGTCTCATCCTTGAGCACATTCTCCACACTGGTGACCTTACGACGAAAAATGAGCAGAGATAATTCTCCCGAGCGGGGCTCGGCAGAAGCCAGCCTGATGGCTGCCTCCACACTCCAGCTGCCCGACTTCTGGCAGCATAGTCCGCGCTCCTGGTTTAGCGCGGTCGAGGCGCAGTTCAACCTCCGGAGAATCTCGAAGGACGACACGAAATTCTACCATGTGGTGGCGAAGCTGGACAGCCACACAGTCCAGAGGGTGGAAGACCTGGTCAATCACCCACCGGACAGCAACAAATACAGCGCATTGAAAGCGGCGCTTATCAGCCATTTCACCCCCTCGGTGCAACAGCGAGCAGAGGGGCTCCTAGCGTTGACGGAGTCGGAGAACAACAGACCCGTAGACTTGATGGTGAAAATGCTGAGGCTGAAAGACTCCGAAGACTGCGAATTTATCTTCGGCCACCTTTTCCTCCGGACCCTGCCGCCAGCGGTGAGAGTTACCCTGGCAGATTCACCCCGGTTGGCCAAGCGAGACTACCATGGGCTGAGCAAGGAGGCGCAGCGACTCGTCGATGCCCACAAGCGGAGCGCAGTTTCAGCTGCAGCAGCGGAGCTAGGAGCAACGCCCGGAGATGGCATGGGGCCAGTGGTTGCAGCGCCAGATGCGCCGACGACGGCAGCAGCAAGGACCAGGCGACACGGAGCGGATGACGTCCTTTGCTTCTATCATCACCGCTTTGCAGAGAGGGCACACAAGTGCCTCCCACCGTGCCACTTCAAGCGTTCGGGAAACGCCAAGACCGAGGGTCGGTAGCAGCCGCGACCCTCGGGGAGAACAAGCTGCTCTACCTGACGGATGCACGTTCGGGGAGACACTTCCTCGTGGACACAGGCTCCCAGCTGAGCTTCGTCACGCCTTCCTACGCGGACCGGCTGATGCCGTCCAAGGTTCCCCGGGTGTCAGTGTCAGCAGCGAACGGCTCAGCTATTAAGACCTTCGGTGAGAGGACTCTGCTTCTGTCTTTGCAGGGTCGTTCATTTGAGTGGACTTTTGTTGTAGCTGCTGTCAATTTCAACATGTTAGGGGTTGATTTCTTGTGCTCACATGGTTTATTGGTTGATCTTGCTAACAGACGTCTGGTTAACTGGTTAACTGAACGTCTGGTTCACTCTATTCCCTGCACAGCACGAGTGGCACCGCCAACTGCACAAGCCAATGTCACAGCTGCGGGTGGTAAGTTCCACGCACTCCTCACTCAGTTCCCAGCACTAACAGTCCCAACGTTTTCGGCGACAGTGGCCAAACATGGGGTGGAGCATTATATCACTACCACCGGCCGGCCCGTTTTTGCAAAAGCTCGGCGCCTGGACTCAGCTAAACTGACCATAGCGCGCGAGAAGTTTGCCAACCTGGAAAAACTGGGCATCATCAGACGTTCGAAAAGCCCCTGGGCTTCACCATTGCACATGGTCCCAAAGACTGATGGCTCATGGCGACCTTGCGGTGATTTCCGCAGGTTGAATAACGCCACTGCACACGACCACGACCCGATCCCACACACCCAAGATTTTTCGGTTCATTTGGCGGAGGCGTGCATTTTTTCTAAAATTGATTTAGTGCACGGCTACCATCAGGTTCCAGTGCGCGCCCAGGACATACCCAAAACAGCGGTAATAACTCCTTTCGGGCTTTTTGAGTTTTTGCGCATGCCTTTTGGACTCAAGGGGGCCGCACAGACGTTCCAGTGCATGATGGACGCGGTGCTACGCGACCTCCCTTTCGTGTTCGTCTACTTGGATGACATTTTGGTAGCCAGCACGTCCGAAGACGAACATGAAAGCCACCTCACAGCAGTTTTCCGGAGGCTGGCAGAGCACGGGTTAATAATTAACCCAGCGAAATGTCAGTTTGGGGTAGCGCAGATTGATTTTTTGGGGCATCGCGTTTCGCCAGAAGGAGCGGTCCCTCTGCCCGATAAAGTGTGCGCAATAACAAATTTTCCCCAACCTCAAACAGTCAAAGCGTTACAGGAGTTTTTGGGAATGGTTAATTTTTATAACGGTTTCCTCCCAAGCGCAGTGCAGCTCATGCAACCATTGTACGCTGCACTAAAAAAACAAAAACCCACGAATAAAATCGAATGGTCTCCTGAGCGGGAGCGCGCATTCTCTCAAGTCAAAACAGCCCTGGCAAACGCGGCTTTGTTGGCACATCCAGTTCCAACGGCCCACATGGCCCTCACCACTGACGCGTCCGATTTAGCGGTAGGGGCGGTTGTTGAGCAGTTTGTAGCGGGGACCTGGCAACCGCTCGCGTTTTTCAGCAAAACCTTGCGCGATAGCGAGCGAAAATACAGCACGTTCGACAGGGAGTTGTTGGCCCTACACTTGGCCGTCCGCCATTTCCAGTTCTGGCTGGAAGGGCGCCGTTTCACCGCGTTCGTGGACCACAAACCGCTGACTTTTGCGATGGCCAAGATTTCGGAACCTTGGTCGGGCCGGCAGCAAAGACAGCTGGCCGCGATATCAGAGTTCACCACCGATATCCAGCATGTCGCAGGTAAACATAATGTAGTGGCAGACTGCCTCTCACGTGCTGTGCTGGCGCCAGGCCCCGTGGGGGCAGACTCTGCAGCCATGGCCGCAGGCCAGGGTAGCGATGCGGAAGCGCGCGCGGCCCCGGTCCGCGTAGGGTTACATTATGCAGCCATGGCCACGGAGCAGGTTAGCGATGCGGACGTGCGCGCGCTCCAGTCTTGACCAACAGGGTTAAGGCTGGAGGACAGGGTGCTGCAAATGGGTATGCCTCCCCTAATCTGTGATGTCTCCACGGGACGCTGCGTCCCGTGGTACCAGCTGCGTGGCGCCGCCGCGTTTTTGACTCGATCCATTCTCTGGCGCACCCGGGGGTGCGCGCATCGGTCAAAATGGTGGGAGAGAAATTTGTATGGCCGGGGTTGCGCAAACAGGTCAAGGAATGGACGACAGCCTGCGTAGCGTGTCAGCGAGCCAAAATACACAAACACACTAGAGCTCCTTTGGAGCCTTTTCACATTCCGGCTAAGCGCTTTGATCATGTGCATGTAGACTTGGTAGGCCCCCTTCCGTCGTCACAGGGGTACACACACCTTTTGACGATGGTGGACCGCACCACGTGTTGGCCGGAAGCGGTCCCTCTGGCATCAACCACAGCGGAGGAAGTGGCGCGCGCGTTTTTAACAGCTTGGGTAGCGCGTTTTGGAGTTCCGTCGGACATAACGTCTGACAGAGGTCCTCAATTTGTTTCCGAACTCTGGTCATCGATGGCCCGCAGCCTAGGGGTAAAGATCCACCGCACCACCGCGTACAACCCCCAGGCTAACGGTTTATGCGAGCATTTTCATAGGTCATTGAAAGCGGCCCTCAGAGCGTCGCTTACAGATACAAATTGGGTTGACAAACTACCATGGGTCTTATTGGGGTTGCGTTCTGCACCTAAGGAGGATTTGCAAGCTTCCCCAGCTGAGTTAGTTTTTGCACAGCCTCTCCGTCTGCCCGGGGAATTTCTCCCCGATAATCCTGCGCCAAATTGCCCCCCCGCTCAGCTGTTGCAGAGCGACACAGGATCAAACACGCTTCCTGGCCCGGTTCATCATAGTTTCCCACGCGTTTTTGTGCCGAAGGCTTTAAAAAATGCGGAGTTTGTTTTTGTTAGACATGATGCTTATCGCCCCAACTTGCGCCCGCCTTACGATGGGCCGTTCAGGGTGCTGGAAACAGGAGAGAAGCATTTTTTGCTAGATTTGGGAGACAGAAAGGAGTTGATTTGTATAAACAGACTCAAACCCGCTTTTGTTTTGGCGGATGAAGCAGTGCAGTTGACGAGAGCCCCCCGTCGCGGCAGACCCCCTAGAGGGCATTCTACAGAATACCCACAGAAATTGACTAACAGTTCTAATCCACAGGAGCAGGAGGACGCTGCAGAAGCAGCAAAGCCGGCTTTCAGCAGATACGGCAGGAGACTTAGAGCTAGGCAACTGGTGGATTGATATGTAGTAATGTTATTATGTCATGTATCTCTGGTTATGTTTGTCCCATTTTAGACGTTTGGGGGGGGATCATGTGGGCACATATGTTGGTTACATATTCTCCACAAATATATCGCTGTATGTTTATTGTGTGCTACAAATCTCATGGAACAAAAAGACTGAGCCTCTGAAAGACAACGGAAGAGTGTGAGATTCGGCCTTTGTTTCAGGGAGACGACCTGGAGAGATTTCCGGACCACCAGAGACTAAAGGACAATGGTGTGAGATCAAAGGGGTTACTTTGTGATTGGGATTAAGTACCATGTGACTGTATGTTTGATTAAACACCATGTGACTGCTGTTTCGTGTCCGGGGTATAAAACCCAGTTGTGAGATTATACTTCCTCTTTTCTTGCTTTGAGATTGTTGGAGTATGTGATCTGTGAATAAAGCTGAATCTGAGGAATAAACTCAGTCTCATCCTTGAGCACATTCTCCACAAGAGAAAAAAGTTCCAATTTTTTACGAAAAAAATTGCAAATTTATGGGGGGAAAAGATGAGAATTTACAGGAAAAAAGTCACAGATTTATGAGAAAAAAATTGTAAACTTATGAAAAAAGTGAAAAAATATATAAGGGAAAAAATTACAAAATTATCGAGAAAAAAAGTCATAAATTTTGAGGAAAGTTAGAAATTTATGAGAAAAAAAGGTGCAAATTTACAAGAAAACAGTTGCAGATTTATGAGAAAAAAAGTCACAAACAGAAAAATGTAAATTTGTGAGAAAAAAAAAATAGAAAATTTACAGGAAAAATGGAAAATTTTAGAGGAAAAAATCCAATTTTATCAGAAAACTGCAAATTTATGAGAAAAAAATTGCAAACATGAAAAAAGTGGAAAATTTACAGAAAAAGTTGCAAATTTATGAGAGTCAATTTTTTTTTTAATTTAAGTTTTTGTAAAGGGTATACAAGTCATTACAGCATTGCATTGTTTACATTTTCATCACATATTCCCCCTTTTTTTGTTTTTTGACAACATTGGGGAAAAAAATTATTACAACACCCTTTTTTTAAGTGAAAGAAAAAGAGAAATTAAAAAAAAACAACCCCCCCCCCAAAAAAAGCAGAAAAATAAAAGAGCATCTGAGTAGCATTGGAACAAAGAGAGGTGCCATTATTGAAATGGTGTTTGTGCAAGATTAGATCTGATGGAAGACACATATGCGTTCCAGGGTTGCCAAAAGTTCAAGAACCCATCCATGTCCTGTCTCAGTGCAAATGTCAACTTTTCCATCAAATAAATATCCTGAATCACGTTTATCCAATCTTCAGCTGCAGGACAGTCTTTCGACATCCATTTTTTTATTAGAGCATTTTTACTTGCAAATATTAAAACAGTGAATAAGTATTTTTCTCCTCGTCTTTCCAGTGATTCCGGTAGTAAACCCAAATACAAAGTTACAAAAGAAAAGGGAACTGTTACTTTGAATATTTTCCCCAATATTGTCTGTACATTGGTCCAATATTGGTGGATAACTGGGCATGACCAAAACACATGAAAATGATTTGCAGTCTTTTCACCACACAAGCGCCAGCAATTCAACCCTTTACGAGTAAATTTGTTTTGTGCAGGTGTTCTGAAAAATCTTACCAAATTTTTCCATCTAAATTCTCTCCACAGCAGGGATGAAGTACTTTTCCATTGTTGTTTATTTAGCTTTTCCCATATTTCCAGTTGTAAAGTGAAATTCCCCTCTTTTTCCCATCTCTCTTTTATATATGATGTGTTGTCTCCTTTTAAATCTTGAAGACCATGGTATATTTTAGAAATGTATCTGATCCTTGGGATCCCTTTATATGCCATTAAGAAAACCTTCAGAACACCTGACTGGGCCCTTTCCAAATCCTCCTTTTTAAGTATTTTGTTTATGTGGTGTCTAAGCTGGAAGAACCTATAAAGGTCTTGATTTACTAGACCTTGTTTTTTCAAATCTTCAAAACTTCTTAAAGTTTGCCCTTTAAAAAAATCGTAATATTTTATCAGTCCGTTCTCTTTCCACTTTTTAAATCTAGTGTCTGTTTTATTAGGAGTAAAGTCCTGATCATGGGAAATCCATTGCAATAATCGATAGGGTTCTTTAGTTTGATTCTCTCTGACTATCTTAAACCAAATTTTTAGCAGGGTCTCTATCCACGGGTTAGTGTTATTCAAAAGTTTAGGTAAGGCATTGTTCCCTATTATCACCTGTAGGGGAATGTCACTTGTTATTTGGCATTCTATCTCCTTCCATTGTGGAGTGTAGACTGGGTTACATATCCCTACTAATGTTTTAATTTGCGCAGCTTTAAAATAGTCCCTGATATTTGGCAGCGCGAGCCCACCTTTGTCTTTGTTTAGCTGTAAGGTTCTATATCTGATTCTAGGTCTCTTGCCCTGCCATATGAATCTTGAGATCCTTCTGTCCAATTTTTGCCATGTTTTGTTGGGAGGTTCTACTGGTATTGTTTGGAAAAGGTATAGAAGACGTGGAAGTATATTCATTTTGACTGCTTCAATTCTTTGTGCGGTACCCAAGAATGGTATCATATTCCATCTTGCTAGATCAGATTTTATTTTTGCCATCAGTGGATCATAGTTTAGTGTTATAATTTTGTTGAGTTGTTTCGGGATATTGACCCCCAGATATTTCATAGATTCCATCTCCCAGTTAGTTTTGAATTTGCTTAGTAAATATTGATTTGGGTCATAGTTGAATGTTAAAATTTGGGTTTTATGCATGTTTAATTCGTACCCCGATAAATCTCCATACTCTGAAAAAACTGAGATTAGTTCTGGAAAAGAGGTGTCTGGCTTCCCCAGGTATATTAGAATGTCATCAGCAAAGAGTGCTATTTTATGTTCCTTCTGACCAAGTGTAATACCTTGAATTTTTTGATTCTGTCTTATCCATTGGCTCAGAGGTTCTATGAAGATTGCAAAGAGCAGTGGAGACAAGGGGCAGCCCTGACGACATCCTCTTTCCAGTTCAAAAGATGATGATAATTTACCGTTAATCCTTATTTTAGCTGTTGGTTTTTTATATAATGCCTGGATAGTTCTAATAAAGTTGTTATGAAAATTGAAACTGGATAAGATTCTATATAGGAAAGACCAGTCAACCGAATCAAATGCTTTTTCAGCATCTAATCCCAATATGGCTGCATTTAAATTATATTTTTTTATATGATGAATTATGTGTAAAGTATGTCTATGGCACAGTGGTTAAGCTCAGTGGCGCAGTGGTTAGCACAGTGGCAGCACAGCAAGAAGGTCATGGGATCGATTCCACCCTTGACCATCGTGGGTTCGATCCCACCCCCAGACCATCGGTGACCCTTCTGTGTGGAGTTTGCATGTTCTCCCCGTGTCTGCGTGGGTTTACTCCGGGCACTCTGGTTTCCTCCCACATGCCAAAAACATGCAAGTTAGGTTAACTGGCATCAAAACTGGGGATTCTAAATTGTCCTTAGGTATGGATGTGAGAGTGAATGGTTGTCTGTCTCTCTGTGTTGGCCCTGCGATGGACTGGCCATCTGTCCAGGGTGTACCCTGCCTCTCGCCCAAAAAAGATGCTGGGATAGGCTCCAGCCCCCCCCGCAACCCGAAAGGATTAAGCGGTAGAAGATGGATGGATGGATGGTATGTCTAATGTTATCTTGTGTCTGTCTTTGTCTTATAAAACCTGTTTGGTCTAAATGAATTAAGTCTGTCAGTATATTTTCTAACCTTTTGGCAAGAATAGCGGTAAAAGGTTTATAGTCCTGATTTAACACACTGATTGGTCTGTAGCTGGAGCATTCTAGTTTATCCTTTTCAGGTTTAGGTATGACTGCAATGACCCCTTCTCTCCAAGAGGGGGGGATTTCCCCTGTGTGGAGGACATAGTTAAATGTTTTCAGGAGGAGAGGAGATAGTTGCTGTTTAAAGGTTTTGTACCACTCTTCTGTATAACCATCTGCTCCTGGGGATTTGTTAGCTTTAAGTTTCATAATTGCTTTTTCTAATTCTTTAGGTTGTATTTCTGCCAGTAGTTTTTTTTATTTTGTGACTCAGTAAGTTGGGGAAGATTTAATGTATTTAGGAAGGCTTCGGGTGCGTTTTTGTGTTTTTTGAGGGAGTACAAGTTCTTGTAGTAATTCTCGAAGCTTTTAAGAATTTCCTGAATTCTAAATTTTATTTCCCTTGATACTGGGTCTCTGATTTTGTAGATTGCTCTCGCCGTTTGTCGTTTCCTCAATTTATAGGCTAGTAATTTTGCCAATTTGTTACCTGTTTCATAGTATTTTTGTTTCAGAAATGTAAGTTTCTTCTGGATTTCTATTGTGTAGATCTCGTTTATTTGTTTTTTAATTTCCTTAATTTTGAGCGAGTCATTAGAATGAGTGTTGTCTTTGTGCTCTTTTTCTAGTTTCTTAAGTTCTGACTCTAATGTGATTAGTTTTTCTTGTCTCAGTTTCTTTTGGATTGCCAGTTTTGCAATAATCTTTCCCCTTATTACAGCTTTGCATGTGTCCCACAGTATTAAAGGGGATACTTCTCCATTATCATTTTCTTCCAAATATCTGAGAATATCTGATTCCAATTCATCTTTCATTGGTCCTTTCAGCACATTTGAATTTAACCTCCAAGAAAATGTATTATTTGTGTATTTTTGGATATTTAAGTCCATATAGATCGGACTGTGGTCAGAGAGATCCATCAGTCCTATTTTACATGTTTTTACTCTTCCAATGTCTCTATTAAACATAAAAAAAAAATAGTCAGTCCTTGAGTATGATGAATGTGGTGCTGAGTAAAATGTATAATCTTTTACACTGGGGTTGAATTCCCTCCACACATCACAGATTCCCATTTCTTTTAGTAGCATCCGAGTTTTTCTACTTTGAGTGTTATTTTGATGTGGAGAATTACCTGATGCATCCCAGTATGGATTCAGTCTTAGACTGAAGTCTCCACCACATATCACTAAACCTTGGGCTTTAGTTATCATTAGGTCAAATACATTTTTATAAAATTTCCAGTTAGCCCCTGGAGGTGCATATACATTCAGCAGGGTGATATCTTCTCCCTCTAGCCGACCAAGCACCATGCTAAATCTCCCTTCTTTATCTTTGTGTTCTGAATTTTTTTCAAATATAGTTTTGGTTGAGATCAATGTCGCTACCCCCCCTCCTCCTCCCTGACTTATATGAAGAGATCAGTTTAAACCCTTGTCTATTAAGTTTAGTGTGCTCCAAGTCTGTTAGGTGGGTTTCCTGTAAAAATATTATTTGTGCTTTGTCTTTTTTCATTTTGCCTAGAATCTTGGATCTTTTAACTGGATTCAGGATCCCTTTTACATTATATGAGATTATTTTGGTTACACCCTGTTTCTCCATTGTATTGTCTTATTTAGTATAACAGTGTAATGGCCCTCTTTTATGCTACTCAAAAACTGAAAGAACATTAAGAACATAAAAAACAAAAAGAACATAGTATATAAAACTTTAAAACAAAAAACTGTCAAAAGATCTTCCTGAACTGAGGTCTTTTTAGCGACCTTAGAAGAGCCATGTGGTTGGTGTGTTGGCTCTGAGGGAAATTCCTCAAACTTTGTTACGCGTTGAGGGCCCTCTCTTACCCCTGTAAGTTGTCCCATGTTTTTAACGTGAATTTCAGATCCCAATCCGAACTTGTAATGATTTTTTTTTTTAATGCCTATACCCTATGAAATTGTGCGCAACCTCCCACCACCGTCACAGCAAACAATCACGTTAATACAGTATTTGTTAGTGTGGAGAGTTCATGTGCTTCGTTGTCACATTTCTATTTTGACAAGTTTTTTTTTTTTTTAAAGACTTATTTGTTTCTATTATGACTGTTCCATGAAATGTTTTACCACTTCATATTTGCTGATTCTGCATCTCCTTTAATGTTTGTTACCTTGTAGGAGGAGGTTTGGATGCGCAGATTGACTAAAAATATCGTTATTTCCTCCTGAAAGCGTCCAGTTTTTCCTTATAGCCCTGGCGCTGGGTTTCCCGCTGCTGGCCTGTGGATTTTGAGGGTCTCTGTGTGCACCACGTTTGAGCCTTGATTCTTTCGGTCGGGTCTGCTGTGGGTTTATACACCGTTACCGGGAGCCCTCTTCTCGCCATATCCCTGGTTGCTTCTTCCACCGAGTTGTAGAGACATGTCTGTTCCCCGTAAAAAACCCTCAGCTTCGCCGGAAATGGAGTTTGAAAGCGCAGTTTCTTCTCTCTTAGTACCTTTTTGGCATTGTTGTATTCCCAACGCTTTTTAAGGACCTCCGGGGCGTAGTCATGCTCCACAAAAACTTTTCTTTCCTGGTGCATAAATCCTTTTTTTTGCCAAGCCAGTCTCAAAACCTCTTCTTTTGTTCTGAAGTTGGAAAACTTCACCACCACCGATCGCGGGGGGGAGGGGGGGGGCTTCTGCCGACGGCCTTGGGGCTAATGAACGGTGCGCCCTTTCTATTTTCAAATCGGTGGATTGGGGAATTTCCAACTTCTCTCTCAGTATGGTTTCTACGCATGCAGCCATTGTGGTGAAACCGTCCTCGACTCCTTCTTTCAGACCATGAATTCTTACGTTGTCCCTTCTTAGTCTTCCTTCCTGGTCGGTTAGCTTAGCCTCCAGTCTTGTCTGTCGTTTGAGTAATTCCAGCGTGGTTTCTTCCAGCCCTTTTATTCTTTCCTCTGCTTCCATGATTCGGGCCTCAGCCTGGTCCACTCTGTTGTTTGTCCTTTTTATTTTGTCTTTAATTTCACGAAATTCGGCCCAACACTCTCGGCGAAATTCTCTTAATTCTTGAAGTATTGTTTTTAAGCTAACTGTGTTGCTAGCCTCATTTTGCTCCTCTATTTCTGAGTGGTTGTTGTCTTCCAGGTCAGATTCTCCGGCCGATGCGTGTCTTGGCCTGGTAAATGTCGATCTCTTCTGTTTTCCTTTAGGCATAATGACTTTGTCTTTTGATTTTCACTCTTCCATAAATCCGTTAAATCTGATTTTCATGGTATTTTCACGGCTGGGATCTGGGAGCTTCAGCGTTAAGCTGGTACCACCATGGTGTCCAGACCGGAAGTCATCCTGAGAGTCACAAATTTTTGAGGAAAAAGTTGTAGATCTATGAGGAAAAGGCAGAAAATTTACAGGAAAAAAGTTGCACATTTACAAGAAAAAATGGCAAATTTCTGAGAAAAAGATTGAAAATTTTTGAGAAAAAGTAGGGACATTTAAGAAAAAGTCACAAATTTATTAGAAAAAAAGTTGCAGGATTTATGTGCGAAAAAGTTGCAAATTAATGAGAAAAAAGTAGAAAATTTATGAGGAAAAAACTGCAAACATGAAAAACGTAGAAAATATACAGGAAAAAAATTGCAAATTTATGAGAAAAAAAGTCACATTTTTATGAAAAAAGTTGCAGATTCATAAGAACAAAAGCTATGGATTTATGAGGGAAAAAAGTTGGCAAATCTACGAGAAAAAAGCAGCAGATTATGAGGAAAAAATTAAACATCCTTGATGGGGGGAAAAGTCATTTTGAAGAAAAAAAGTTGTAAATTTATGAGGGAAAAAATTCAACTTTTTTTCTCATAATATTGGCAGTTTTTTTCTTGTAACTTCACAGCTTGCAACCGTAAACAGATGGGTAGAATGAACACGTTCTATTGCATCTGGCAGAATTTCAATGTAACTCGTGCAGTGGCCCAGTCACATGTACCATATAAGGGTGTTAAGTTCCGCTGAACTGAAACAACACCTTATAAGGAAGGAGTTGTCAGAAGTCCTTATAAGACCTCCTTATAAGGGAGTTAAGAACACAGACACACTATGTTCTGAGTATGAGGGGTCATTGAATTCTGGTCACGCAATCATATAAGGAGCTGTTAAAAAAATGTATGTAAAAAATGTATGTAAAACAAAACATTAAAACCCTTGTATTATGTTGAAAAAAAATTACATTGATTATGTTGCGGGTCATTTGACCCGTACTGTGTAAATCCACTCAAAACAGTCAAAAAAACAGGTTATAAACCAATAACAACTTTATTTTAGATTATATAAACATTTATAAGAGCATAACTGAATGTACTAAGAGCTCATTTAGCAGCAGACTACATCATCCTAGGTGCGACAACCGAGAGGTTTCGCAGGTCCTTCCTACTACGGCTGTCAGACTGTACAACCTAAGCAGGGCTGCTCGCAGAGATAGCAAAAAGATGTGACAACCTAATAGTATTGAATGCAAAGACGCAATAGACTTACACAATGGTCCCCTCCGTATACAACTAGGAAAAGAGACGGTTTAGCTACGGAGGGTGACAAATAGGTATGGTACATTAATCGTACCATGTAGGATAACTAATAGATGGTTATGCTGTTTTCATTCCATCTAGCTATCCAATGCTCCAACTGTGTGTGTTTATATATTTATTCCCATCTAGCGACAATGCTCCACACTGTGTTTATATATTTACATATTTATTCCATCTAGCTACAATGCTCCGCACTGTGTGTTTATATATTTACATATTTATTCCATCTAGCTACATTGCTCAGCACTGTGTTTGTTTACTATATTTACATATTTATTCCATCTAGCTACAATGCTCCACACTGTGTGTGTTTATATATTTACATATTTATTCCATCTAGCTACAATGCTCCGCACTGTGTTTATATATTCATATATTTATTCCATCTAGCTTCAACCTCCACACTGTTTGTGTTTATATATTCACATACTTATTCCATCTAGCTACAATGCTCCGCACTGTGTTGTGTTACATATTCATAAGTCTACTTCCATCTAGCTACAATGCTCCGCACTGTGTGTTTATATATTCATATATTTATTCCATCTAGCCTACAATGCTCCGCACTGTGTGTCTATATATTTATGTTTATATGTACATATGTATACTCGCTGCTCTTGTTTTTTTCTTGCCTTCTGATTGTTGCTCTGAGTGTGCAATCTGGAATTTCCCCCATTGTGGGACTAATAAGGCTTATCTTATCTTATAACAATACATTTTTAATTTCAACACTATATTTAAGAACTATTTTGTTCAAGTTTCTTCCCTCTGCATTTTTTTTCCATTTAACTTGCCCCTTTTTCTCACATTTTCAATGTTCAACATTTTCAGTGCTCTCCACATGATGGACAGAATGTAACTGTGTGCTTTCTGCAGATGTAATTTTTGCATTTCACACAAGACGGTACTGTTTTACTGTCCTCTCGGGAGGACAGACCTGGCATCTTTCCGTTTCTTTACACCTGTGTCCAATGGATCCATTGCAGATTGGTTGGATGACCTGACCCTTGACCTTTTCAATGAAGCTTTGCAGTTGCTGGGGATCAAGCTGGCCTGGCTTGCCTCTGGATCTTGGAGAGTGACAAGTGCTTTGCTGAGTTCTTCCAGGAAAAGCCGACGTCGGTACAATTTGCTGGCATTCCATTACTGGTTGATTTCAGTCCACAGGACATAGCATTGTAAGCAGACACATTGACAATGTTGTAGAAAATCACCAAGGGCCAACGGGCAGTCTTGCGCTGGAAGCTGTATGTTGCTGTGACTTTGTCCAGATTGTCAACTCCTCCTTTGGTGGAGTTGTAGTCCAGGATCATTTGTGGCTTCATGTCTTCTCTTGTGCTCAGAGATGCATCTGTGTGCACTGTGCTCATTACAAGAACATTCTTGTTTCTCTTTGGGCAGTATGAAACAACTGCTGCTTTCTCAGTGAAAACAAATATTGAGGAATGCAGAGGTCTGCCCTGCATCTTCAAAATTTCACTGGGAAGTTCTGGCTTATTTCTTCTGACTGTTCCCAACATAGTCAGCTTTCTCTTCTGAAGTTCATCTCCAAGGCAGTAGGATGTAAAGACGTTGTCACATGTGATGTTATGACCTTGCAACCCTTCACTCATCTCCAGCACCACATACATCCCCCCTGATTCTTCTAGATGCTCCCTCCAGGTAGCTTTCCAGTACACACTTGCATATTTTTTTTTTATTTTTTTTTTTTGTTACTTATTTGTACCCGTAGGTAGACTTGGTTTGCAGTCTGGTGACAAGCCACCGGCTGCTGGTTGCTGCGTGCGCGAGCGCCCTAAACCTACATGATTTGGTGTGCGGGAGGAAACCGGAGAAATCCCGGAGTAAACCCGCGCAACATGGGGAGAACATGCAAACTCCACACAGCTCACTGTTGGTCGGGGGCTGGGACCGAACCCACGATCTCATGATCCCCGCGATCCCCCGGCCGAGGGTAAAACTGTGCTGCCACAGTGCTAAACCACTGCGCCACCGTGCAGCCACGGTATTCTAGCTATGCATGATATTCCATGCATAGCTAGATTTTGCATCACAGGCTACCCACATTTTGATGCCATACTTGGCAGGCTTGTTGGGCATGTACTGTCTGAAAGGGACAGCGCCCCCTGAATGGTACAAGGCGCTCATCTACAGTAAATGGGGCACCAGGATTGTAGAATTTCAACCCACTTTGTCCCCATACATCTCTAAACGCAGCTAGTTTGTCCCTTTCAAGTCGACCAGCTCTGGTGTCACGGTTGTCAAATCGGATCACACGAGATATCATGTGAAATGTCTCCAGAGACATTGTTGCTCGAAAGATTGGCCTTCCATACTCTTCATCCCATAGACTTGCAGTTGCTTCTCCCTTTGACCTGTAACACCTCCAGCTAATACCAGAATTCCAATGTAAGCATGCAAGTCAGTCTAATCCCAGTGGCTTCCATTTCTCCTGAAATACACGCCTCCCCTCCAAATTGGTCATTTCCAGTATAATCTTCTCTATTGGTGGGGATATGAAGAGCTGAAATGCTGATTGATTATCATTAACTCGTGTGACAGCAAATCTTGTAGGACCAGGAGTCATTTTGATGACATTGGAAGATGACAGTCTACCTCGGCTTTGGTGTGGTGATGTTGACCCATTTTATATTACCATCTTTTAGATGCCCATGTCCCCTCTGTGGATGATGATCGCTGCATTCCTTGGCTTTCATCCGATGGAGACACAACGGCAGGCTCGTCCTCTGAATCCTCCTCATCGTCGGAAAATTGACAATCTGGATCATCAATTACATTGTCCTCGGTCTCTGAAATCTCTTCCTCTGCGACACTATTCCAGTTCAAAATATGTGATGAAGCTTCTTCAGCTGTAAACCTTCTGGAGCTCATTTTTGGTGTGTTTGTCAAAGAGATGGCATGAGAAAAGTGACAAGGACAAGGGAGAGAAAGTCCCCTCCTCGACACACACCTGGGTCTCTGGCAGTCAAAATACAATTAACTGGGCAGTGAAAATAAAGTACATCAAAGAGGCATGTTTATTTTGGATCTGTACAGCTACTTACCCACATAAAAGTGTCCCGGGTCAAAATGACCCGCAACATCATCTTTGTATACAAAACTCTGCACATACATTCCACTACAACATCAAAGTGTCCAGATTTTACACACCAGTTCATGACCCTAGATCAGGAAAAGTCACAAAATTTCATGAAGAAAAAGAAAGGATAACCCGTACTTTGGTCAACACAAAAACTGAATGGGTCAAATTGACCCTTAACATAATACAAGGGTTAAAAAACATAAAAACCCACTATCCATAATCAAACTAAAAAGCCTGTTTAAACAGCAGTGTCTTCAGCTGCTTTTTAAAAGCATCAACAGAGTCTACTGAGTGCAAGACAGTGGTAGAGCATTCCACAATTTTGGTGCCACTGCCTGAAAGGCTCTATCACCTCAAGTTTTAAAATGGGTTCAATGGACAGCCAGTAAAAGTTGATCCAAGGACCTCAAAGACTGTGAGGGGTTATACACTTATAAGCAGCTCAGTGATGTATTTAGGGGCCTGATCATGAATAGCTCTAAAAACAAGAACTAAAATTTTAAACTGAATCCTAAAACCAACTGGGAGCCAGTGAAGTGCTGCTAAAACCGGTGTAATGTGAGCCCCTTTTCTTAGAGTGAGTTAAAGTCTGGCAGCCGAATTTTTGAACAACCTGGAAGCATTGAAGACACTTTTTGCTCAGACAGGTAAAAAAGACTATTACAATAGTCTAAGCAAGAAGAAATAAAAGCATGGAATAATCATCTCAAGTTCCGCCTTCGACACCAGCGGTTCTCAACTTTGAATATTTTTCAGATGGAAGAAACAATTTCTAACTAATTGAATTATATAGTGTTCAAGAGACATAGCCGAGTCAAAACTAACACCAAGATTCAAGACTCGCCTGGACAGAGGAACCTAGGGTGCCCCACTGTGGTGCTTAATAAGTGGGATCTTGTTTTCAGGAGTGATAATTAATGTCTCTGTCTAGTCTGAGTTAAGCTGTAAAAAGTGTGCCACTTAACCACTGTTTGATGTAGACAAGCAGTTAGTCTTAAAGATGACAGCATGTGAAATGTGAAACTCAGACTCTTTAAAAGAGCAGTACAACTGAATATCGTCAGCATAAAGATGATAAGAAATATCTTTAAACTGGCCAATTATCCGTCCCAGTGGCAGAATGTAAATTAGAAATAAAATGGGTCCTAGAACTGAGCCTTGTGGTACCCCACATGAATACTGTGCTATTTCAGAAAAAATCTGATTCAGAGACACGTTAAAGGTTCTTCCGGTGAGGTACGATGAAAACCGTTTTAAAACAGAACCAGACAACCCTAGCTCTTTGAGTCTGTTGATCATTATACAGTGATCAACAGTATCAAAGGCAGAAGAAAGATCCAATAAAACCAGAACTGTGTATTTACCAGTGTCAGCCACCATCATAATGTCACTAGAGACTCTGACTAAAGCTGTTTCAGTAGAATGATTTTTCTGAACGCCCGACTGAAATTTATCCATGATATTCCAATTTGCCAAAAATGACATAAGTTGCTCAGCCACTAGCTTTTCCAGAATTCTATGATATAAAGGGAGTTTAGAGATTGGCCTATAATTATTTGGCTGTGATGGATCCAACCTCGGCTTCTTAAGTGTTGGTTCAACCACTGCATGTTTGAAGGAGCTGGGAACAACACCAGCTGAAAATGAAATGTTAGTCAGTTCAACAACTGAAGGACCAATTGACTCAAAAACTGCTGAAACAGCTTAGTAGGAGAAACATCAGCAGGGGAAGAGGAGGGTTTCATTTTTTGCAGCAGAGCGTGATGTCCTGAAGGGTAACAGGATTAAAAGTGGACCAAGCACAAAGGTTGAGGGCATAACACTGGCACAGTTAACAGAATGTGATGGCAAAAATGTTATCCATGATAATCTCTGATCTTATCAAAGAAATTAAGAATTTGTTACTGTCTGCTTTACAGAGCACATGATTAGAGGCGTCAGCATGTGAGACAAGAGTGTTAATTGTGTCAAATAAGACTCTAGGATTTTTCTTATTTGTGAAATTATTTTGAAAAATAATGATTCCTGGCATCCCTCAGCCTGTCATTAAAAAGAGGCTCTGAGCTCATACTGATTCCTGGCATCCCATCAGCATGCCATTTAAGAGGCTCTAAGCTCCCCTTATGGAGTCTGTGAACCTCCAATTGGGTGGATTTCCATAAGCGTTCTACCTTATGACAGTTTCTCCTAAAGGATCGAATGGAGTCATTTATCAGGGATAAGGCTTTTTAGGAGAAGCAAGGACAGGTTTCAATGGTGCCCACTTTGTCTAAAATTGTGATGGCCCTGGGCGCTGAGTCTGTCGCACTCGGGCTTGCCAGTATTTTCTCCGTTCTTCTGTGTTTTGCATATGGCGTTGAGGGCTTTTATTCTGACAGACATCACAACGGGGCTTCCGGCTTTCAAAACCGAGTCACGTTGTGACAGCTGTTCGGGGGTTTCTCCTGATTACATTTTCTCCTTTGATGATTGGATGTTATTGGTATTTAAGGAAGCAGCTGAGACTTTCTCCTCGCTGTGACCTCGTCAAACCTCCGTCAGACTTTCGGTCAAAACCCTTGTCCAACGTTCGTTTTCATCGTCTCAGTAAGTGTACTTCCTCATAGTCGTGTTCTAAGTATCAAAGTGTGTTTTTCCTCTTAGCCTGAGATTTAGTGTCTGTGTGTATATTTGAGTTTTGCCCTCGTGGCTATTTATTTGTCATTTTTACCCTTTTGTTAATAAAACATGTAAACTCATCGGTTGGCCTATAGCGTCTCATTGGTGTCCGTGAGGGTCACCCATGGCAATAGGTTGCAGCCAGAAGGAGACGCCGGTCACGTGATTTTGGTTTTTTGGCCTTGTTGTTTTCCCCGTTTTTCCGTGTACCCGTGTGTTGGAGATGGCGTCGCCAGGAGAGGGCTACTCCCTTCGGACTTTGGGTACGGACTGATCGTGTTCCTTATAGATCTAGATGGCCTGCTCTCCCACGCTCGCAGAAGCGTCACTCCCGACACCACACGCTGGTACTTGGCCCTCGCAGAGACAGCTATTAACTGCAATCCTCACCACGCCAACCATGCCGAGGTAAAGAAGAGGATGGCGGAAATTACGGCTCTCCAGGAGAAGACCCGTGGACCAGAGGGGAACTCCGGCAGAAAGCCGAAGGTGAGGCATTCCCGTTCCTCGCCTCGGGATCCAGTTCCTGTCACCCATCCAGCCCAGGAGTTCACGTCACTCAAGGGCTGTTCCCATCCACAGCGGAGGAGGACGTCAGCTGGGATTCCCCCAGAAGAGACGCAGTGGGCAGCTGAACTCATCCGGGGCTGTGTGGCTGAGGCTCGCTCTTCCTTCCATCCGACTCTAATCATGAAGCATGTGGTGGCGGCAGTCAGACTGGTGGCGGTCAATCCTGAACTTTATGACTATCCCGAGTTCGCCAAATTGCTGGCCTCTGTTTCCGCTCAGCAGCGGCGGTTTCCAGACCTGACTTTGCCTTGCCTTCTGCCGGTAAACGCCGTCACCCTGCTCGCGCCCAGCCTCAGTGAGCTCCCCATCCGGATCCAGTGCCGGGCCCGCCGAAAGAAACTCTGCCTCCCAGCCAGCTGTTGGCCCTGCGTCACGACAGAGGGGAAAGACAGCAGCCTCTGCCTCCAAGTCTTCTGTTTCGCTGCTTCCATCAACTCCTCGTCCCCGGACTGCCACGGCTGCTCCTCCCTCCTCCTCGACGCTCTATCCGGCTGCTGTGAACTCCACGAGTCCTGCTCAGGCTGTGCCTGTCATCGATCCTGCGCAAATGGCTCCTCTTTGTCTTCCCGGGGGTCCTCCGTCACCATCCGCAGGGGAAAGGGAAGAACCAAGTCCGTTACAGCAGGCAACATCGGCCCTCTGGAGAAAAGGCAAGTGCTATTTCATTCTCTTCCTCCATGCTATGAATTGCCTTGTCTGACTCCTGGGGGTGGAGTTCGGGGTTCACAGTCCCCCGAGCTCCCTCCTGCTGTAACCATTAATCGTGAACCTGCATCCTCTGTGTCTCCTTCCCCTGAGCGTCCCCCGGTGCCAGGAATACACTGCCGGATGAAGAAGGAGCCTGCGGCCCTGGAGAGCCTAGTACCAGTCCCGCAGCCATGTCACGGGCAGAGGAGGAGGGCGGACTGCCGGTTGGAGCCTGTGCTGATGATTAAGCATCCCCGGGTCTTCATGGAGGAGCGGCTCGACCCAGCAGGCCACGGATCCCCTGCCAGCATGCCGAGCGGGCCTTCGGCGTGGACCTCAGCGCCAGGGAATTCCCAGACTCTGAGGACCATCATGCCGAGTGGGAACCAGGAGTGGATCTCCAGCTCATGGAACCTGGACCGCCGAAGTCCTGGATGGCAGTAGAGCCCGAGATCAGGCAAGTGCTCTATTTTGTCTTTCTCTTCTTTACATTGGAGCATTATTGCCTGTCTCTCGGGAAAGTGAGCCGGGTGCAGCCGATCGCTGCATCCAAGCTTGTCTTGCCAGGCTCTGCCGCTGCTGGTGATTCTGATCCCGGTTTTCTTTCTTCCTCTGAGCCTTTTCCCAGGGTCACCAGTGACGAGTTGGTTCTGGTCGTCGACTTGGAGGTTCTAGGTCCATGCTCGGAGGTCATCCCTAGTGCTGCGCCGGCCCAGTCGGGGTCCGTCATGGATGCAGCGCTGGCCCGGTTGGGGTCCAGCAAGGGCGCAGTGCCGGTTCAGTTTCGGTTTGGAGAAGGAGCTGCAGATCCTCCGCCGTCTAACGCCGGACTGGCCCCTCATCCTTCCCCTAATCCCTTTCCTCCTCCACCAGGTGCCGCTGGGGTTCCCCGGATTCGGCTCGGCCTCCCCTCGCTATCCCTCTCGGTAGGGAGGCCACCGCCGAGTTTTTCCCTCCGGTCCTGGTGGCCTAATGACACGGGTTGGCCACCCAAGAAACTGCTTTGCCGGTTCAGCGTTAGGGGTCGGCCACCCGACGGACTGACTTGTTTGTTCGGCGACCTAGTCCAGCCGCCAGAGGTACTGTTTCTCCGGGCCTGGGACTGGGGCAGGCCGCCCGAACTGTTTCTTTTCCCCCTGCCAGCGATCTGGATGCTGGATGTGGGTAGACCTCCCGAACTGTTTTTTTCCCCCTCTATGCTCTGCCTGCCGACATCATACCTGCCAACTTTTAAAACCTGAAAAGCCTACCTCGGTAGGTCCAGGACAAAGTCCTGGTGGGGGATTCAGAGGGGCGAAGCCCCCCGACGCCAAACAAATATTAGCATTAAATCAAGTTAAAATGTGGCTAACAACCTCATATTTCTTCAACAATCATGTTTCCATTTTCCTTAAATTGTCAATGCAGATATGCTGATGGAAAAGATCAAGGACAAACTCTATGGTAATATTCTCTTAGTACATAATCATGCATTTAACAAATGTTGATAAATGACATTGACCTTTTCCCTCAGCAAATGTGAAAGGTGTAAAAATTTTTAAAAAACTCTAAGGAGAAACATTTCACAATCAACCAAACATTTAATATATAATTCTTGTTTGAAAAGTACATTGAATTTTAAAACAATTGAAACATGAACAGAAAGACAACAATATCACCACGTTCTGAAAACATTGTGAAGAAATATAAATCTAACCATCATTCATTCATTCATTTTACCTACATTCTTGTTGTTTCACAAATACAAAACTCAAATATGAAAGGCATCAAGATTACATTGTTCAAAATTGTGAATACATTGCACATTCTAGTAAACATTTTGTTGAATTTTCATGTACATTAGCAACAATACTATTGGCTAATCAAAAATACCTCATTGTGTGTAAAATAAAGTCTGTCATTTGAACACCAGTATAATATCCACAAAATTATGATAACACTTTTCCAACTTCGTTATCAAAGTAACAAACACAAATAGGGTAGAGTTTGACATCATTGTAGTCCGTACTTCCATCAGTCGACATGCTGAAAGATTCTTTTTTTATTACATCAACAATACTTTTTGATGATTCTGCGCCAAGACACTGGATAATGTTTGAAGTTTTGCTTCGACCACATCCATATTTCTTAGCGATCTTCGAATCCGGAAACATTCTTCGAAATAACTGTCCCATGTGATCGGCCATAGCGATTGGAACTCCATGTTCAATAATCGCTTCCGTGAATAAAACTTCGGCATTTATCACTTCCAAAGAATCTGTTGGGGCAACGAAGAACGTAGAAAGTTTGCCGCTGGTGTCACTGGCATTGGCATTCGACTTGTGTTTTTTCGTTCCCACGTGGTCTTTCACATCGCTGATTCCTACATGTCCGATCGAAAAATCTTGTCTACACAAAGTGCAGTTGGCGTAATTTTCACCCTTTCTTGAGCGAATAATAATTCCTGGAAATGCTTTGGAGTATTCCTCACGAAAAGACTGTAATTTTCATTTGGGTTTCACGCTCATTTGTGATTTTTCTCCGGCAGATTCCATGATGAAAACGTATACAATGCTGACCTAATTCCTTCGTGATTCCAAATGGAAACAATGGCTCAGACCTCTCGCACATGCGCAATACACCTACAGGAAGCAGTGCCGATTGCCTTTGTTCTAAATTTAGATACGATTCCTAGTGATCTCGTGTTTGGAATTGCTTTCGGTTTTTTTTACGATTTAAAATTTTTGACTGAATTTTTAGTGAAAAACCGTAATTTTGATTAATAAAGCCGTAACCCGGAATGGGGTCTTGAAAACCGTAACCATTACGGCAAAACCAGAGTAGCTGGCAGGTATGCGACATCCCTGTGTTTTTGTTTTGTTTTTTTTTTTCTGTAATTTGAAGGGATGCTCTTTTTGTTTTGTTTTTTCTTTGCCGGTGTTAATATTGAACTATAGTTGTATGTTGCTGATCTGTTGGTGTTTTGTGTTATTATCCGGGTGTTTTTGGGTACTATGTGTTTTTGGTAATGTACCTGTATTTTAGTTCTCGTTTCCCTCTGTAGTCTGAGAAATGCTCTTTTGTTGTTGTCTGTACCTACAGCCGTGGACAAAATTGTTGGTACCCCTCTGTTAATGAAAGAAAAACCCACAATGGTCACAGAAATAACTTGAATCTGGCAAAAGCTGTAATAAATAAAAATTCTATGAAAACCAATGAAAATCAGACGATGCTTTTGAATTGTGGTTCAACAGAATTACTTTAAAAAACAAACTCATGAAACAGGCCTGGACAAAAATGATGGTACCCCTAGAAAAGATTGAAAATAATGTGACCATAGGGACATGTTCAACAAAGATGTGTCCTCTAATTAACATCATAGGTGTCTACAAACTTGTAATCAGTCAGTCGGCCTATTTAAAGGGTAACAAGTAGTCACTGTGCTGTTTGGTGACATGGTGTGTACCACACTAAACGTGGACCAGAGGAAGCAAAGGAGAGAGTTGTCTCAGGAGATTAGAAAGAAAATTATAGACAAGCATGTTAAAGGTAAAGGCTATAAGACAATCTCCAAGCAGCTTGATGTTCCTGTGACTACAGCTGCACATATTATTCAGAAATTTAAGATCCACGGGACTGTAGCCAACCTCCCTGGATGTGGCCCCAGGAGGAAAATTGATGAAAAATGTAAGAGACGAATAATACGAATGGTAACAAAAGAGCCCAGAACAACCTCTAAACACATTCATGGTGAACTCCAAGGTCAAGGTACATCAGTGTCAGACCGCACCATCCGTCGTTGTTTGAGCCAAAGTGGACTTCATGGGAGACGACCAAGGAGGACACCACTGTTGAAAACAAATCATAAAAAAAAACAGACTGGAATTTGCCAAACTGCATGTTGACAAGCCACAAAGCTTCTGGGAGAATGTTCTATGGACAGACGAGACAAAACTGGAACATTTTGGCAAGGCACATCAGCTCTATGTTCACAGACGCAAAAATGAAGCATACCAAGAAAAGAACACTGTCCCTACTGTGAAACGGAGGAGGTTCTGTTATGTTCTGGGGCTGCTTTGCTGCATCTGGCACAAGGTGTCTTGAATCTGTGCAGGGTACAATGAAATCTCAAGACTATCAAGGTATTCTAGAGAGAAATGTGCTGCCCAGTGTCAGACAGCTTGGGTCTCAGTTTGCAGGTCATGGGTCTTGCAACAGGATAATGACCCAAAACACACAGCTAAAAACACCCAAGAATGGCTAAGAGCCAAACCACTGGACTATTCTAAAGTGGCCTTCTATGAGCCCTGATCTAAATCCTATTGAACATCTGTGGAAGGAGCTGAAACATGCCGTCTGGAGAAGGCACCCTTCAAACCTGAGACAACTGGAGCAGTTTGCTCATGAGGAGTGGGCCAAAATACCTGCTGAGAGGTGCAGAAGTCTCATTGACAGTTACATAAATTGTTTGATTGCAGTGATTGCCTCAAAAGGTTGTGCAACAAAATATTAAGTTAAGGGTACTATCATTTTTGTCCAGGCCTGTTTCATGAGTTTGTTTTTTTTAAAATAATTCTGTTGAACCACAATTCAAAAGCACTGTCTGATTTTCATTGGTTAATTTTCATAGAATTTTATTTATTACCACTTTTGTCAGATGCAAGTTATTTCTGTGACCATTGTGGGTTTTTCTTTCATTAGCAGAGGGGTACCAACAATTTTGTCCACGTGTGTATTATTATAATGGACAATATAACTCAGAACTCAGAACTCAGAAAGGATTTTATTGCCAAGTACATTAACAGTAAACAACTGATAACATACGAGGGATTTGACTTGACACAGAAAACGACCTGCATTTCCGGTGACGCGGGGCAGCGTCTGAAAAACGCGCCTGTCATCAGATGGGTACAGGATGCATAGGGAAGAAAAGGATAACACAACAGGAAAGAGCAAAAAACCATTGATTGTCAGAATACCGGTCATATATGATCAATATTATGATTACAAGAAAAAAAGCCCCTCAATGCACAATTAGCAGACAAGAATGTACACAAAGACACAAAGGGAGCAGTGAGTGAATGATCTTTTTCATCAGTTTATTTGAGTCAGTGTGGGTGTAGTGTTGAGTGTAGGTGTTTGTATCAGTTAAGAACAACAAAGTCTCTTTGGCAGGAGATGTTTTGTCTTAGCGGCTGGCATTTGTCCTTGAGCCATGCAGCTGGCTGTCCGTAGAGTCAATGCAGCTCAAATGTTTTGGAAACAAAAAACTGCAGATAATCTGGAGGACTTGTGTGAGGGGGTCAGATTAGTCGAATAGTACTGATCCCAGAGAATGAGACTTTATATTCTCTTATAGATTCAGTACTTTAATCCTTCAGTGCTGGATGTTGAATCCTTCATGAACGGCTCTCAGCGTGATCATGATGTAATCCATTTTCCTAGACAGTTCCCCATTTGCCGCTGTCAGAGTCCTCTCCATTTTTTCAATTTGATGGTTAAGCCTCGCCTGGCCAGCATTTTGATAGGCTATGTCCATCTTCATCAATTTACAGTACACCAGGACAATCCCAGATCCAATCAGAACGATCCCGATGACCATTGCTACGAAGACGTACAAATCTTCGACATCTTCGATAGAAAGATCAGACAGGCACAAGAGTTTCCAATTACTTGTGTCCCTCAAATAGCCCGCAGCCGCAGTTCCTGCGGGGCAAACTACCTCCCCCGGGGCACTTTTCCTCGTTGAAAAAATAGTGTCAATTGCGTTCAAAGCCCAGTTTATTAAATCCATAATTTCGTTCGATAATCAGCAGTAGAGACACGCAGACAGACGATAGCAAGCTGGGATCCAGTCAGTTAGGGGAGGAAGGAGATAAGTCAGAGCTGGAGAGAAGAAAAAAGCGTCTGCTCTCTTTGGGAGGCGGAAGTGAGAATATTGAGAAGTGAGATATTTGCTGCTCAGTAGCTTTCTGAGTTTTTTTTTTTTTTTCCTGGTTTCCTGGTGTTATAGGGTACTGTATGTTTTTGTATGTACCTGTATTTTTGTTTATTGGTCAGAATGTGATATTCTTTTTGTTTTCAACTTTGCTCAAGGATTGTTGTAGCATGTTCTGCCTTGTTTTTCTGTGTTATCCTGTCATTTTGGCTATCTCTGTGCCCTCCATTGTGTGTGGGTTTTTTTTTTTTTCCCTTGATAGTGTTTTTTGTTTTTTTGGTTCTCGCCCTCCTGGCCTGTTCCCCCTCCGCCCTCCCTGGGTTGGCCGTGGTTGCCTTCTGGTTGGGGGGGGGGGCTGAATGTCATGTTAGCGCCTGGTATTCGCCTTGTGAACGGGGGGTACTGTGATGGCCTGGGCGCGGAGTCTGTCTGCACTCGGGTTGTCCAGTATTTTCTCCATTCTTCTGTGTTTTGCATATGGCCGTTCAGGGCTTTTATTCTGACAGCGTCACAACGGGGCTTCCGGCTTTCAAAACCGAGTCACGTTGTGACAGCTGTTCGGGGTTTCTCCTGATTACATTTCTCCTTTGATGATTGGATTGTTATTGGTATTTAAGGAAGCAGCTGAGACTTTCTCCTCGCTGCGACCTCGTCAAACCCCCGTCAGACTTTCGTCAAACCCTTGTCCAACATTCGTTTTCATCGTCTCAGTAAGTGTACTTCCTCATAGTCCGTGTTCTAGTATCAAAGTGTGTTTTTCCTCTTAGCCTGAGATTTAGTGTCTGTGTGTATATTTGTGTTTTGCCCCTCGTGGCCATTTATTTGTCATTTTTACCTTTTGTTAATAAAACATACAAACTCATCGATTTGCCTATAGCATCTCACTGGTGTCCCACAAGGGTCACCCATGACAAAAATAGCCATACAATGGCTGTTTAATGTCTGAGTGAAAGCATCAGGATCTTTAATTCCCATCAGTAAGTGTGGCTCAAACAAAGCAGAGAAGTCATTAACTACCTCTTGGTTAATAATCTGTCTTTTTGCTGCCATTTTCAGAGGGGGAGGATTCACAGGGAAATTAACATTATAAAACACTCCAGTCCAGAGAAAAAAAACAGGGTCCAAGGTATGACCCTTAGCGTGTGTAGGGCCTGAAACATGCTGGATGAGGTTATAAGAATGAGTGATGGATAAAAAGTCAACAGCTGTGTTGCGTGTAAACATCATCAATATGAATGTTAAAATCACCAATGATTAAAACCCTCTCCAATTTAATAAGAGAAGACAAAAAGTCTGTAAAATCCATAAGAAAGACACTTGCAGGACCAGGAGGACGGTAAATTAAAACACAATAAAACAATAGAAGACATTAAGGCTGCATGTCCACAAAACACGTTTTTTGTCACCCGACCGCCCTGAGCATTTTTTTTTTTTTCAGCGTTTGTGCATGACGCTGTGGGGGAAAAAAAGCCTGTGCCCTGTATCCCAGCAACAGCTTGTCACTCTCAGCTCAACACTTCCACTTTCCTATGGTCAGACTTTCTTCTGATTTTTTAATAGCAGTCTCTAAATAACAATGGACAGGAAACGTTTTTAGCAGCTCTGGATGTGAAATAAGATGACATGGAAAGCAGGAGTCTGAGTACAGACAAGTACCGGCGTCCTACGTCCTGCCCACGCAGCAGTTGTGATTGGCTGCTTAGGTCTGACATTGACAAGCTCAGCTGCAGTCTGAAAAGTTGAACTTTTTTCAGCTCTGAGTGCCCTGAGCGCCATGACAAAAAACGGCCACCGCCGAGAGCGTCTCAGCACCGTGGGCGCTCAGCGCTGTAAACGCTGGACTACATAGAGAATGAATGGAAAATAGCCACCCAGAGCTGAAAAAAACGTGTTTGGTGGACACGTTCCTTAAAGGTCCCGACTTTTATTATCTGAGACTCAAAGGAGGAGAAGGGCTCAGCGTTTACCAGTCTGCACAGGTGGCTGTCCCGGTATACAACAGCGAGTCCTCCACCATGTGGCGCAATCCGGGGAGTCCCGATAATAGAGCAGCCAGGGGGACAGAGCTCCTTCAGGTGAAAAAACTCATTTTCTCTCTGCCACGTTTCCACCAGGAACATAAAATCCATATCCACTCTCAAGAAAAGTTCATTAAGAGAGAGGGGTGTGTTAGAAGTGGAGCAAGCATTAAGTAACGCCATCTGGATGGGCGACAGCTCAGCTGCACTCACAGCTGATCGGAGTGAAACTGACAGCAGGCACCTGACCCAGTCACGTGACTTCCAGTTGTGTCAGGCGGTCAGTCTCTGGTCAGGCAGGACAAATCGAGACCCTGATGGCAAAACCATGATCCCGTCCATAAGCGTCCTGGACATACGTGCTTGTGAGACAGGAGAGCAATCCAGCGGCTGCAGAGGAGCATCCGTAGTCACGTCCTGGATGGGAACCGGTGTCCGACACCGACCAAACCAGAAACCCTCAGTCCGGAGGGGTCGTCTCCTCTTAGCATGACAGCCAGCTCTGCAACCCCGTCTCCTGGGTTTCTTCACAGGCTTACCAGGACACCAGCTCGTGAAGAGAAGCCGGTACTCAGGTGAGGAGGGAGAACACACAAACAGGGGCGGAAAAGTTTGTCTGTAGCGCTCCCAAGAGTCAAATGGTCTTTCCATAGACAGTTTAATCAGGTACAACAACTGTCTATCATAACTCGGTGCAGCGAAGACACATTCATTTAGTGATAGGGTTGATATAACAACAACAATGACAAACAGCAATAGATGACACAGACGAAGTGAGGCAGTAGCCAGGCCAAACACGGGTGCCATCTTACCCTTTTTTTTTTTTTTTTTTTTACCATTTTACTGGATATTACTATTGTTTATGGTATTGTCATTGGGTTACAACTGTTTTATGGATTTGCACAGGACAACTGTTCAGCTTATCACTAGTGTTTTCTGCATGGACTCAGCAAATACAATCTTAGTCATGAATGAAATATCAAGAGGCTCAGCAATCCTTATCACACTGAGTCATGAATGAACTCATCAAGAAGAGACCCCACCCCAACGGTCCCTTGGATATATATTAGCCAGAAACACACTGTTAGTTAAGCCAGTGCACTGCAGCAGTCTGTGAAAGCTCTACTCTGTATTGTCTTCCGCTGATCAGTGCATATTAAATTTGCTGAAACTTTGATCCTGCCTGATTTCTGATAAGGAATTTTTCCAACATACTTGGCGCCCGAACCAGGGACCCCAAGACCCTTCCTCCCCGGTGGCAGGATCCCTCCAGGTCTGTGCACGGCAACAGAAAGACCTCCCACATCAGCTCCGAGACAGTTTGTTCGAAGTGCGGCAACAAAGGATCCTTCCGCTGGCGTGGGAGGTGATGGGGTCTACCCAAGGCAGAGGATTGAAGTGAGTAAATTTATTAATTACTAATGCGTTAAAAATGTTTTGTCCCAGTTCAAGTCCGCGGTCGGTCTGAAAATACATGTAGAGTTGAGAGTTAAGTGTTAAGCATTAATTACCATAGGTCTAGGTCCATTCGGTAAAGCTTGATAGTGCCCTGGTTAGAGTCCATCGGTGAAATGCATTTCTACTGAGTAAAAGGGTACAATAGCGCGCAGGGGGATATCGCGGAAGGATATCCCGGAAAAATACAGCGGCAGGATACCGCAGAGTGATATTAACAGCCAAGAGA
This sequence comes from Pholidichthys leucotaenia, assembly GCA_020510985.1. Classification (NCBI taxonomy): domain Eukaryota; kingdom Metazoa; phylum Chordata; class Actinopteri; order Cichliformes; family Pholidichthyidae; genus Pholidichthys; species Pholidichthys leucotaenia. The sequence continues at coordinate 260,103,154 of CM035842.1, read as the reverse complement.
AAGAGAGAAAAAAAATAATAAAATAGACAAAAAATAGAGAAGATAAAGGTTATAACAAGAAATAACCTTAAAATAAAGAGAAATAACTTTAATATAATAAGGAATAACCTTAATGTAATAACAATAACTAAAATACCATAAGCTATAACTTAAATAAGCTTAAAATAGAATAAAATAGCCTTTAAACTAAGATAAAATAATAAATTAAAATAAATAACTGCAGTTTGTCTGTTTTTTAAATAAATAATGTCTCTAGGGTTTTACTTTGATGGAATATGGGAACATCTCAAAGAGTGTGAGCCTTTACAGCAATTCCCATATGTAAAAATATGAGGCAAAAATATGATGATGAAAGTGCCTTGCTGGTGCCTATCTGGTCTGAAATGGGTTTTCCAGATGGAGGATGATTTAGTCTCCATCAATTACATTATCTGAAAGAAAAGTTAGATGAGAAAAAGCAGAAAATAAAATGTATGATAAATAAAAGAGAGCTCTTTCCATCTTAATAAATTATGACATCATGTACATGAAAAGTAAATTAATTTCATAGGACATCGTGTGAGAATGTGTTTGTATGAAAATGTGTGAGAACGTGTACACAAGAAGTTATAAAAGTGAAAACAAAAGCCTATTTGCTAACTACATAGTTGATATTTATTTTACCAACAGTATCTGGTTTGAATCAATTAGAGGTGTGGGCTATTAAATGCTCATATGACCCCAAGTTGCATTACAGCAAAGTCAGAAGGATTTGAAATTAAAAAAGAAAACAAACAAAAAACCCTGAAACTAGGGCCCTATGGATGTATTTTTCTTTAAATGAATGTGTTTTCTTCTTTTGATTTTTTATTTTTCTCTTCTCAATATACCTTTTTGCCGGGTTTGAATTTTATTAATAATTCTGTGGCTCACATTTTATATTTTATTTCCACTTTTTTGTTGAATTTGTGACTTTAAAGTCCAAGGATGCAGAAATTCATATGGCCCTATGAATCTAAGCAGAAAACATGTTTTATTTTATTTATATTTTATTTTATTTTGGTTTATTTTAGGTTCAGTTTAGTTCATTGTGGTTCATAATGCAAACATAATATCATTTATCAAGGTATATATTACAACCTAATTTACCCTTTTCATTGTACTTAATAATCTTATAATTCTACACATTTTTTTCAAGGAATCACATATTTTAATTGTATTAAGACAGTAACCTCACAGACTGACACCCACAACAGAGAAACAGTGGCACTTTATTTAAGTCCTAGTTTTAATTTCCATGTGGATGATATATGAAGGAATCTTTTTCTCCTTTGTTTTTTGTTTGTTGTTCTTTTTTTTAGGGGCAAACTGAACCGTGGCAGACCGGTGCTATCTTTATTGTCTCATTGCTTCCCTCAACTTTTGTGTGTGATCTCCTGCTAAATGTCTGCTAAATGTGCATTGAGGGTTTTTTTGCCTGCAATCACAATTTCGCTCTCTTGCCGAGCGCCATTCTGATAAAACATGTTTTTTTCTCTCGCCTACTGTGTCATATCCATTCTGTTTTTCTTTTTTTTTTTTTCCTTTCTTCTTTTGACTGGCGCCTAGCGGCTGCCCCGGCCTTGGATGCGCTCTGCAGTGCGTGCCCAAATGCCAAGTCACGTTTCGTTACCTTGTATTCATACATGCGTAATGACAATAAAGTTGAATCTCAATCTCAATCTCTCTCAATCTCACCTCAGCATCATTACTGACATCATCACCAAATCCATCCATCAACCAGCACTACAGCATGCACACTTCCAGCATGCACATTTCCTGAATGAGCAGCTCTCTGGCACAATGGACTAAGAACTCTCTTGCTAAGTCACTGGCGGGTGGCTGAAGACAACAACAGGCCAGTATTGCTTTGCTTGTGGCAATTGCCTGGAACCAAGAACTGCTGAGTGACAAACATGACTCCACCTCTGTGTACTTGGTTTGTGGCAATCATCTCCAAGAACTGCTGAGTAACGTAACCCCACCTCTGTAAGTGGGCCATGAACATTCTGGAATTTGCCAAACTGCATGTTGACAAGCCACAAAGCTTCTGGGAGAATGTTCTATGGACAGACGAGACAAAACTGGAACATTTTGGCAAGGCACATCAGCTCTATGTTCACAGACGCAAAAATGAAGCATACCAAGAAAAGAACACTGTCCCTACTGTGAAACGGAGGAGGTTCTGTTATGTTCTGGGGCTGCTTTGCTGCATCTGGCACAAGGTGTCTTGAATCTGTGCAGGGTACAATGAAATCTCAAGACTATCAAGGTATTCTAGAGAGAAATGTGCTGCCCAGTGTCAGACAGCTTGGTCTCAGTTGCAGGTCATGGGTCTTGCAACAGGATAATGACCCAAAACACACAGCTAAAAACACCCAAGAATGGCTAAGAGCCAAACACTGGACTATTCTAAAGTGGCCTTCTATGAGCCCTGATCTAAATCCTATTGAACATCTGTGGAAGGAGCTGAAACATGCCGTCTGGAGAAGGCACCCTTCAAACCTGAGACAACTGGAGCAGTTTGCTCATGAGGAGTGGGCCAAAATACCTGCTGAGAGGTGCAGAAGTCTCATTGACAGTTACATAAATTGTTTGATTGCAGTGATTGCCTCAAAAGGTTGTGCAACAAAATATTAAGTTAAGGGTACTATCATTTTTGTCCAGGCCTGTTTCATGAGTTTGTTTTTTTAAAATAATTCTGTTGAACCACAATTCAAAAGCACTGTCTGATTTTCATTGGTTAATTTTCATAGAATTTTTATTTATTACCACTTTTGTCAGATGCAAGTTATTTCTGTGACCATTGTGGGTTTTTCTTTCATTAGCAGAGGGGTACCAACAATTTTGTCCACGTGTGTATTTATTATAATGGACAATATAACTCAGAACTCAGAACTCAGAAAGGATTTATTGCCAAGTACATTAACAGTAAACAACTGATAACATACGAGGGATTTGACTTGACACAGAAAACGACCTGCATTTCCGGTGACGCGGCAGCGTCTGAAAAACGCGCCTGTCATCAGATGGGTACAGGATGCATAGGGAAGAAAAGGATAACACAACAGGAAAGAGCAAAAAACCATTGATTGTCAGAATACCGGTCATATATGATCAATATTATGATTACAAGAAAAAAAGCCCTCAATGCACAATTAGCAGACAAGAATGTACACAAAGACACAAAGGGAGCAGTGAGTGAATGATCTTTTTCATCAGTTTATTTGAGTCAGTGTGGGTGTAGTGTTGAGTGTAGGTGTTTGTATCAGTTAAGAACAACAAAGTCTCTTTGGCAGGAGATGTTTTGTCTTAGCGGCTGGCATTTGTCCTTGAGCCATGCAGCTGGCTGTCCGTAGAGTCAATGCAGCTCAAATGTTTTGGAAACAAAAAACTGCAGATAATCTGGAGGACTTGTGTGAGGGGGTCAGATTAGTCGAATAGTACTGATCCCAGAGAATGAGACTTTATATTCTCTTATAGATTCAGTACTTTAATCCTTCAGTGCTGGATGTTGAATCCTTCATGGACGGCTCTCAGCGTGATCATGATGTAATCCATTTTCCTAGACAGTTCCCCATTTGCCGCTGTCAGAGTCCTCTCCATTTTTTCAATTTGATGGTTAAGCCTCACCTGGCCAGCATTTTGATAGGCTATGTCCATCTTCATCAATTTACAGTACACCAGGACAATCCCAGATCCAATCAGAACGATCCCGATGACCATTGCTACGAAGACGTACAAATCTTCGACATCTTCGATAGAAAGATCAGACAGGCACAAGAGTTTCCAATTACTTGTGTCCCTCAAATAGCCCGCAGCCGCAGTTCCTGCGGGGCAAACTACCTCCCCCGGGGCACTTTTCCTCGTTGAAAAAATAGTGTCAATTGCGTTCAAAGCCCAGTTTATTAAATCCATAATTTCGTTCGATAATCAGCAGTAGAGACACGCAGACAGACGATAGCAAGCTGGGATCCAGTCAGTTAGGGGAGGAAGGAGATAAGTCAGAGCTGGAGAGAAGAAAAAAGCGTCTGCTCTCTTTGGGAGGCGGAAGTGAGAATATTGAGAAGTGAGATATTTGCTGCTCAGTAGCTTTCTGAGTTTTTTTTTTTTTTTTCCTGGCTTCCTGGTGTTATAGGGTACTGTATGTTTTTGTATGTACCTGTATTTTTGTTTATTGGTCAGAATGTGATATTCTTTTTGTTTTCAACTTTGCTCAAGGATTGTTGTAGCATGTTCTGCCTTGTTTTTCTGTGTTATCCTGTCATTTTGGCTATCTCTGTGCCCTCCATTGTGTGTGGGGTTTTTTTTTTTTTCCCTTGATAGTGTTTTTTGTTTTTTTGGTTCTCGCCCTCCTGGCCTGTTCCCCCTCCGCCCTCCCTGGGTTGGCCGTGGTTGCCTTCTGGTTGGGGGGGGGGGGGGGGCTGAATGTCATGTTAGCGCCTGGTATTCGCCTTGTGAACGGGGGGTACTGTGATGGCCTGGGCGCGGAGTCTGTCTGCACTCGGGTTGTCCAGTATTTTCTCCATTCTTCTGTGTTTTGCATATGGCCGTTCAGGGCTTTTATTCTGACAGCGTCACAACGGGGCTTCCGGCTTTCAAAACCGAGTCACGTTGTGACAGCTGTTCGGGGTTTCTCCTGATTACATTTCTCCTTTGATGATTGGATTGTTATTGGTATTTAAGGAAGCAGCTGAGACTTTCTCCTCGCTGCGACCTCGTCAAACCTCCGTCAGACTTTCGTCAAACCCTTGTCCAACATTCGTTTTCATCGTCTCAGTAAGTGTACTTCCTCATAGTCCGTGTTCTAGTATCAAAGTGTGTTTTTCCTCTTAGCCTGAGATTTAGTGTCTGTGTGTATATTTGTGTTTTGCCCCTCGTGGCCATTTATTTGTCATTTTTACCTTTTGTTAATAAAACATGCAAACTCATCGGTTTGCCTATAGCATCTCACTGGTGTCCCACAAGGGTCACCCATGACAAAAATAGCCATACAATGGCTGTTTAATGTCTGAGTGAAAGCATCAGGATCTTTAATTCCCATCAGTAAGTGTGGCTCAAACAAAGCAGAGAAGTCATTAACTACCTCTTGGTTAATAATCTGTCTTTTTGCTGCCATTTTCAGAGGGGGAGGATTCACAGGGAAATTAACATTATAAAACACTCCAGTCCAGAGAAAAAAAACAGGGTCCAAGGTATGACCCTTAGCGTGTGTAGGGCCTGAAACATGCTGGATGAGGTTATAAGAATGAGTGATGGATAAAAAGTCAACAGCTGTGTTGCGTGTAAACATCATCAATATGAATGTTAAAATCACCAATGATTAAAACCCTCTCCAATTTAATAAGAGAAGACAAAAAGTCTGTAAAATCCATAAGAAAGACACTTGCAGGACCAGGAGGACGGTAAATTAAAACACAATAAAACAATAGAAGGCATTAAGGCTGCATGTCCACAAAACACGTTTTTTGTCACCCGACCGCCCTGAGCATTTTTTTTTTTTCAGCGTTTGTGCATGACGCTGTGGGGGAAAAAAAGCCTGTGCCCTGTATCCCAGCAACAGCTTGTCACTCTCAGCTCAACACTTCCACTTTCCTATGGTCAGACTTTCTTCTGATTTTTTAATAGCAGTCTCTAAATAACAATGGACAGGAAACGTTTTTAGCAGCTCTGGATGTGAAATAAGATGACACGGAAAGCAGGAGTCTGAGTACAGACAAGTACCGGCGTCCTACGTCCTGCCCACGCAGCAGTTGTGATTGGCTGCTTAGGTCTGACATTGACAAGCTCAGCTGCAGTCTGAAAAGTTGAACTTTTTTCAGCTCTGAGTGCCCTGAGCGCCATGACAAAAAACGGCCACCGCCGAGAGCGTCTCAGCACCGTGGGCGCTCAGCGCTGTAAACGCTGGACTACATAGAGAATGAATGGAAAATAGCCGCCCAGAGCTGAAAAAAACGTGTTTGGTGGACACGTTCCTTAAAGGTTCCGACTTTTATTATCTGAGACTCAAAGGAGGAGAAGCGCTCAGCGTTTACCAGTTTGCACAGGTGGCTGTCCCGGTATACAACAGCGAGTCCTCCACCATGTGGCGCAATCCGGGGAGTCCCGATAATAGAGCAGCCAGGGGGACAGAGCTCCTTCAGGTGAAAAAACTCATTTTCTCTCTGCCACGTTTCCACCAGGAACATAAAATCCATATCCACTCTCAAGAAAAGTTCATTAAGAGAGAGGGGTGTGTTAGAAGTGGAGCAAGCATTAAGTAACGCCATCTGGATGGGCGACAGCTCAGCTGCACTCACAGCTGATCGGAGTGAAACTGACAACAGGCACCTGACCCAGTCACGTGACTTCCAGTTGTGCCAGGCGGTCAGTCTCTGGTCAGGCAGGACAAATCGAGACCCTGATGGCAAAACCATGATCCCGTCCATAAGCGTCCTGGACATACGTGCTTGTGAGACAGGAGAGCAATCCAGCGGCTGCAGAGGAGCATCCGTAGTCACGTCCTGGATGGGAACCGGTGTCCGACACCGACCAAACCAGAAACCCTCAGTCCGGAGGGGTCGTCTCCTCTTAGCATGACAGCCAGCTCTGCAACCCCGTCTCCTGGGTTTCTTCACAGGCTTACCAGGACACCAGCTCGTGAAGAGAAGCCGGTACTCAGGTGAGGAGGGAGAACACACAAACAGGGGCGGAAAAGTTTGTCTGTAGCGCTCCCAAGAGTCAAATGGTCTTTCCATAGACAGTTTAATCAGGTACAACAACTGTCTATCATAACTCGGTGCAGCGAAGACACATTCATTTAGTGATAGGGTTGATATAACAACAATGACAAACAGCAATAGATGACACAGACGAAGTGAGGCAGTAGCCAGGCCAAACACGGGTGCCATCTTACCCTTTTTTTTTTTTTTTTTTTTTACCATTTTACTGGATATTACTATTGTTTATGGTATTGTCATTGGGTTACAACTGTTTTATGGATTTGCACAGGACAACTGTTCAGCTTATCACTAGTGTTTTCTGCATGGACTCAGCAAATACAATCTTAGTCATGAATGAAATATCAAGAGGCTCAGCAATCCTTATCACACTGAGTCATGAATGAACTCATCAAGAAGAGACCCCACCCCAACGGTCCCTTGGATATATATTAGCCAGAAACACACTGTTAGTTAAGCCAGTGCACTGCAGCAGTCTGTGAAAGCTCTACTCTGTATTGTCTTCCGCTGATCAGTGCATATTAAATTTGCTGAAACTTTGATCCTGCCTGATTTCTGATAAGGAATTTTTCCAACATACTTGGCGCCCGAACCAGGGACCCCAAGACCCTTCCTCCCCGGTGGCAGGATCCCTCCAGGTCTGTGCACGGCAACAGAAAGACCTCCCACATCAGCTCCGAGACAGTTTGTTCGAAGTGCGGCAACAAAGGATCCTTCCGCTGGCGTGGGAGGTGATGGGGTCTACCCAAGGCAGAGGATTGAAGTGAGTAAATTTATTAATTACTAATGCGTTAAAAATGTTTTGTCCCAGTTCAAGTCCGCGGTCGGTCTGAAAATACATGTAGAGTTGAGAGTTAAGTGTTAAGCATTAATTACCATAGGTCTAGGTCCATTCGGTAAAGCTTGATAGTGCCCTGGTTAGAGTCCATCGGTGAAATGCATTTCTACTGAGTAAAAGGGTACAATAGCGTGCAGGGGGATATCGCGGAAGGATATCCCGGAAAAATACAGCGGCAGGATACCGCAGAGTGATATTAACAGCCAAGAGAGAGAGAGAAAAAAAATAATAAAATAGACAAAAAATAGAGAAGATAAAGGTTATAACAAGAAATAACCTTAAAATAAAGAGAAATAACTTTAATATAATAAGGAATAACCTTAATGTAATAACAATAACTAAAATACCATAAGCTATAACTTAAATAAGCTTAAAATAGAATAAAATAGCCTTTAAACTAAGATAAAATAATAAATTAAAATAAATAACTGCAGTTTGTCTGTTTTTTAAATAAATAATGTCTCTAGGGTTTTACTTTGATGGAATATGGGAACATCTCAAAGAGTGTGAGCCTTTACAGCAATTCCCATATGTAAAAATATGAGGCAAAAATATGATGATGAAAGTGTCTTGCTGGTGCCTATCTGGTCTGAAATGGGTTTTCCAGATGGAGGATGATTTAGTCTCCATCAATTACATTATCTGAAAGAAAAGTTAGATGAGAAAAAGCAGAAAATAAAATGTATGATAAATAAAAGAGAGCTCTTTCCATCTAAATAAATTATGACATCATGTACATGAAAAGTAAATTAATTTCATAGGACATCGTGTGAGAATGTGTTTGTATGAAAATGTGTGAGAACGTGTACACAAGAAGTTATAAAAGTGAAAACAAAAGCCTATTTGCTAACTACATAGTTGATATTTATTTTACCAACAGTATCTGGTTTGAATCAATTAGAGGTGTGGGCTATTAAATGCTCATATGACCCCAAGTTGCATTACAGCAAAGTCAGAAGGATTTGAAATTAAAAAAGAAAACAAACAAAAAACCCTGAAACTAGGGCCCTATGGATGTATTTTTCTTTAAATGAATGTGTTTTCTTCTTTTGATTTTTTATTTTTCTCTTCTCAATATACCTTTTTGCCGGGTTTGAATTTTATTAATAATTCTGTGGCTCACATTTTATATTTTATTTCCACTTTTTTGTTGAATTTGTGACTTTATTTAAAGTCCAAGGATGCAGAAATTCATATGGCCCTATGAATCTAAGCAGAAAACATGTTTTATTTTATTTTGGTTTATTTTAGGTTCAGTTTAGTTCATTGTGGTTCATAATGCAAATATAATATCATTTATCAAGGTATATATTACAACCTAATTTACCCTTTTCATTGTACTTAATAATCTTATAATTCTACACATTTTTTTCAAGGAATCACATATTTTAATTGTATTAAGACAGTAACCTCACAGACTGACACCCACAACAGAGAAACAGTGGCACTTTATTTAAGTCCTAGTTTTAATTTCCATGTGGATGATATATGAAGGAATCTTTTTCTCCTTTGTTTTTTGTTTGTTGTTCTTTTTTTTAGGGGCAAACTGAACCGTGGCAGACCGGTGCTATCTTTATTGTCTCATTGCTTCCCTCAACTTTTGTGTGTGATCTCCTGCTAAATGTCTGCTAAATGTGCATTGAGGTTTTTTTTGCCTGCAATCACAATTTCGCTCTCTTGCCGAGCGCCATTCTGATAAAACATGTTTTTTTCTCTCGCCTACTGTGTCATATCCATTCTGTTTTTCTTTTTTTTTTTCCTTTCTTCTTTTGACTGGCGCCTAGCGGCTGCCCCGGCCTTGGATGCGCTCTGCAGTGCGTGCCCAAATGCCAAGTCACGTTTCGTTACCTTGTATTCATACATGCGTAATGACAATAAAGTTGAATCTCAATCTCAATCTCTCTCAATCTCACCTCAGCATCATTACTGACATCATCACCAAATCCATCCATCAACCAGCACTACAGCATGCACACTTCCAGCATGCACATTTCCTGAATGAGCAGCTCTCTGGCACAATGGACTAAGAACTCTCTTGCTAAGTCACTGGCGGGTGGCTGAAGACAACAACAGGCCAGTATTGCTTTGCTTGTGGCAATTGCCTGGAACCAAGAACTGCTGAGTGACAAACATGACTCCACCTCTGTGTACTTGGTTTGTGGCAATCATCTCCAAGAACTGCTGAGTAACGTAACCCCACCTCTGTAAGTGGGCCATGAACATTCTCTGCTCTGTGTGTGTGTGCCGAAGATATGATAACAGCTGAGAACCAATGAATGACAAGGACAATGATAAGATGGACATTTTCTGGGTGCCGAAGAGAGGGACAAATGGACACTGTTTGCCATGGTTTACTAGCCCAACAGATAGGATTAGAAAAAAAAAAAAAAAAAAAACTGTGGTAAAATGCACCTACACCAACATTTTTTTTTTGGTTTTGTTGTTTGTTTTTCCTGTCAACATGATATATTTTTATATGTAGGACAATAGTCAGACAAAGTACATACACATTTGAGATATAGTTTACAGTTATGAGTACAAAGTAATAAGTATTTCTTAAGTAATCACACCTTTATTAGTACAAAAGAATAATGATAATAATAATGCCCTCACGCCTAACTGATTACACACCAGACAGATTACAGACCAGAACTGGAGTATGATGATTCTTTCATGATGATTCTTTCACTCATTCACTGGAGTGAATGAGTGAAAGAATGCTTAACAAGCTGCAAACCAGAGAAAGAAAAGTTTTTAAACCACCGGTGTTGATAAATTTTAATCAAAAGTAATGTGCAACATTATTTAAAATGGCAGCCAATGAGTTTGAGATAATGGTTAACCTTTTTAACATCTAAATATACTTCTTAAGTGTAAAAGTATATGCTTATATTTGAATTTCAAAATGATAATTACTAAAAGTTTTATCTAAACCATGCATGGAATAAATATATTTTGAGACCAAAATGACAAAAATAGAAAGTGAAGAGCTCTTCCATTACCTGAAAACTAAGAATCTTACTCATACCCTTCTCAGATTTCTGCCTTCAAGGGTGACTACAAAATAATTTTAGAAAAATGACTTTTTTTTCTCGTTACAGGACAAACTTAAGCATGGATTATGGAGAAAATCTTGAAAATTGGCATCCAGAGGAGGCAGTCCTGTGAACTGTATGGTTAATTGATTTCATAAAATGTTGACAACAAAATAGAAACTACAAAGTCTAACAAGTAATTAGAGTATTTTGACTACATGGACATAAATTGAAATAAGTTATAATTTGTTTTGTAAAGCAAAGATTAATCTGAACTATGTGATCACATACAAAATTTAAAAGAAAACAATTATTAAGTGACTGTATTTCAAATCTTGAAGATAGATAAAATTACCTTACAATAACAACAACAAATATGACACTTGGATACAATAATGTTTTTTCTTCCTTTTTTCTTTATGAGACACTGAGACCTTAGCTTTACTAGAATTCACATCATAAGTGACAGTGATATTCAGTGTTTCACAAGATGTTTTGACACCATGGTTAAGATAATATTGACGAAGGATCCTTTCTATCAGCATGCTTAATCAAAATGCAGGCACCCCTGAAGACACACTGTCAGTGGGAGAAGGCCTCAAGACCTGACTGAAATATAGTTTGATTCTGATTATTACATTTAGAATGACTTCAGATGACAATGATAATTTACCTTCTTCTACCTTTTCTGTTCTTTCTTCTTTTGTTTGATGTCTGTTTGTTTTGTCCTGAATTATTTATTTGGTCTATGTTTGTCTACCTACCCTTGAGGTGATGTAAAAAGAAAAAATGGAAAGGGGTGGGACAATATCTGGAACATACTTTATGAATACTTTCCTTATTTGTTGGCAATTTTTTAACTTTTTCCCTATATATTTACTTTAAGACAATATTATAAGTTTGGCAAATCATATTAATTTAGAGACAAAACTGATTAAATTTTGGTTGGTTTAAAATACATCATTATAAAAGAAGACACTCAATGTTTGAAGAATAAAAGTTATTGGGGATTAACAATTATTTACATAGGTTAAATTATTTGGTAAGCAAACAAATTAAATTATAGCTAATTTAACTTATATAAGTAGTTCTGTCTGCTACTGCTTTAATCAATTTAAAATATTAGGATTGAAGAAAAATTAAAAAAAAACACCACTGGATTTTGCAAGCAAGACTTATATTCTTTTTTCCTTCCACTGAGGCGGAGTGTGGAAGGAGACTGAGGCAGATAAGAAGGGGCCCAGATTGCCATCGTGGGGACATTGTGAAGATACTGAAGGCTTCATTTCAACGAGCAATAATTTGAGTATGACTATACAACAGAAAGAGGATCATCTGCCTGAAATCACAACCCAAAGGTCCTGTCGACGGCCTTCACAGCTGTCAAGGTTGCAGAAAAATCCACAGCAAGGAATCAACCATTGCAAAAAGGTCCCGAATCCAGGACTCATCAACAGTGCCCACTAACCACTAGTGAACTCTTTTGCTGGTCACCTGTCGAGGTGATTGAAGCAGTGGGACAAAGAATTGTTAAAAACATGGTTTTTGACATTACAACTTGTAACCACTTTTCTTTTATGATGCCTTTTTTGGGCATCAAAGGGGTGGGGTGATGGAAAAATTCTATGTTACATTGAGTTATATGAATTTTTATGAATATGAATTCTTCCTTATAAAGCTTAATGTGTATATCTAGGAAATCCTGTTACCATATTTGGAGTTGTTGAGTAGTGAAAAAAAAAACAGATTGAAGGATGCTGATGTAAGTGTTAATGTTCAGTCCTATCACTGACTGTTCAGCTTATCACTAGTGTTTTCTGCATGAACTCAGCAAATACAATCTTAGTCATGAATGAAATATCAAGAGACTCAGCAAACCTTATCACACTGAGTCATGAATGAACTCATCAAGAAGAGACCCCACCCGACAGTCCCTTGGATATATATTAGCCAGAAACACACTGTTAGTTAAGCCAATGCACTTCAGCAGTCTGTGAAAGCTCTACTCTGTATTGTCTTCCGCTGATCAGCGCATATTAAATTTGCTGAAACTTTGATCCTGCCTGATTTTTGATAAGGAATTTTTCCAACAGAATACTTGCATTATAATATGATTTCAGGTTTAACAGTTCAGATGTGATGGGCATCACTCTTCAGAAAAACTCCAGATGCTCAACATCGGGGGGGGGGGGGAATTTTCCTTGTCTATCACAAACACAGCCACCATTCAGAGAGGAACAAACAGCGTTATGACAAAGCGAGTTCAAACACTGACACACAGTCATGTGCTGCAGGTCAATTAGAGCTGAACCTGTTTTTGCAGCCGTGAACGTGCCTCTGCACACACAGCTGCTCAGCTGATCAAAATTCTTTTTCTTCTTCCCTGTGGAACAAAAGCTTCTGTTGTACCTCCCTGTGTGATCTGCTGTGTTTTTGTCATGTTCCGGCTGTACATGAGGATGTAGCGGCTGGGGTATTTCGTCATTACCCAACAGTCAGTTGGGCAGCGTTGTCAGTCTCTTCTGTTTTTCAGCATGCATCAGAGGACTGGCCAACTCTCTGATGAAACTCTGAATTTTAGAGGTCGTGACATTCAGGCCACATAGTATTACACCATAGTATCACACCACATGTGACAAAATGTGTCTCTGTGTGTGAGGACAGTAGGAACTTTGACCTCCACTGTCAGAACTCCTGATTTTCACAAAGTGGAGAGATATTGTAACACAGTGGCTTTGAAATCTGCCGTTTTGCAAGACTTTTTTTTCCTCAAACTGCAACTTTTTCCTCACAAATTTGCAACTTTTTTCTCAAACATTTGTGATTTTCTCATAAATTTGCAACTTTTTGATCATAAATTTGTGATTTTTTTCATAAATTAGAACTTTTTCTAAATTTACACCTTTTTCCCATAAATTTGCAACTTTTTTCTCATAAATTTGCAACTTTTTTCCTCATAAATCTGCAACTTTAGTCTCATAAATTTGCAACTTTTTTCACATGAATTTGCAACTTTATTCTCAAATTGTGATTTTTCGCTTGTAAATTTGCAGCTTTTTTTCCCCTCATAAATTTGTAGCTTTTTCTGATAAATTTGTGATTTTTCTCTTGTAAATTTGCAGCATTTTTCTCATAAATTTGTAGCTTTTTCCCCATAAATTTGCAAATTTTCCCCTCATGAATTTTTGACTTTTCTCTTGAAAATTTGCAACCTGCTTCTCATAAATTTGCAACTTTTTTCTCATATATTTCCACATTTTTTTCCTCATAAATTTGATTTTTTTTAAATTTGCAACATTAACTGGATGCTGGTTGAATTATTATTCTATGTATTTAAATTGTAATTTGTGATTTTTTTTTTGTCTTTCTTAAGTGGCATCATATTTTTGTACCTTTATTCATGCAAATCTGTACCCAATTTAATGTCAATCACCCCATCCCCCTTGTTTAAAAACAAGGTTTACAAGATGGCAGTGAGATCTGCTGTGATGTACGGTTTGGAGACGGAGCTGGAGGAGGCAGAGTACAATGAGGAGAATCATTCCACTACATGAAGAAAAAAAAAAAAACTCGTCCACTTCTCCTTATAAGGAAAAATGTAACATGGAGAGGATGAAGTCAGGATGAGTCACACTTTAGCTGGGAATCAAATGTCATGTGTGGCATAGTATAACACTCAGTTCCACTGGAGATAACAGCTGATCTGTCAGCTGCACATCATTGCTGATGTCCATGTTGATCTTGAGAAAATCTCAGCCCCACCCCCCACCCCAATTCCAATATAAACACATCAGTGAGACATTAACTCATGAGCAGCGATCCTGTAAAGATGTGACTGAAACTCTTCCTCCTTGTCTGGAATCAGTACGTCTACAACACCTGGGGAGAGGGGGGTGTCACTCGTGATGCTTTCATGTGCTGTCTGTCTGCGTTTCTCACAAGGAAGTTCATCTAAGGCGCAGACTTTTCAAGTTACTAAAATTTAGTCCCTGTAGTGAGGCGGTGAACTTCTGAGGAAGTTGCAAAACGGGGAAAAAAAAGACCAACAAGGTGATGGGTTACTTTTCAGCTGTTAATGGAGAGTCTTGTGAAGATGTGGAGGTGGGAAAAAAAAGGATTCTGGATAAAATAAACACAAGTTCTCTTCCAAGGAAGTTCCTGATAGTTGCAGGTGATTTTACTTTTTTTTTTGTTCCTATCAGGGCTGTTTCTAGCTTTTTTTTTGAGCTCTGAGCATGACTGTGTTTGTGGGCTCCTGTTTATGTGATGGGGAAGAGTTCAAACCCTTAGAAATAATAATAAAAAACATAGGAAAAGAAAATAAAGAATCTCTTCTCTACCAATAAAAAGTCATCACCTAGAATGTGTCTGAACTTTTTTTGTTGGGGGGCCACATACAGAAAATATAAGCTGTTGAGGCCGTGAGGGGTGTTACAAGCAGTTAGAGGTTATAACCAGACAAACAAAACATTTAACATGAAAACAAGTTTTACAAGTTGAAACCAGTTTACATACACTGTATAAAAAGACACATAACTTTTTTTCTCACTGTCTGACATTAAATCAGTCTAAACTTTTCCTGTTTTAGGTCAGGTAGGATTACCAAAATTATTTGTATTTGCTAAATAACTTATATTTGCATTTTTTTTTTTTTTACAGAATTTTTTATTACTTTCTTCAAAGTCACAAGTTTACATAAATTTTCTTAGTATTTGGCAGCATTGCCTTTAAACTGTATGACTTGGGTCAAATGTTTTGGGGATCTTTCCACAAGCTTCTCACAGTAGTTTGGTGGAATTTTGGCCCATTCCTCCTGACAGAACTGGTGGAACTGAGTTACATTTATGGACCACCTTGCTCACACATGGTTTTCAGCTCTGCCCACAAATTTTCTATGGGACTGAGATCAGGGGTTTGAAATGGCCACTCCAAAACATTGACTTTGTTGTCCTTAAGCCACTTTGTAACTAATTTGGTGGCATGCTTAGGGTCATGGTCCATTTGGAAGACCCATTTGCACCCAAGCTTTAACTTTCTGGCTGATATCTTAAGATGTTGCTTGCTTAGATGAACAGAAACATTACCAGCCTCGGTAGGAATGTTGGAAATTTACCCCAAAAAGTCAAACTTACAAGAAAAAGTTGCATATTTATTTCAAAAAGTCCCAAATTTACAAGAAAAAAGTTGCAAATTATTTAGAAAAAAAAGTCAAATTTACAAGAAAAAAAAGTTGCCAATTTATTATAAAAGTCACAAATTTACAAGAAAAAAGGTGTGAATTTATTAAAAGCTATAATTTATTATAAAAGTCACAAATTTACAAGAAAAAGTTACAAATTTATTACAAAAGTCACAAATTTAAAAGAAAAAACTTGCAAATTTATTACAAAAAGTCACTAATTTACAACAAAAAAGTTGGAAATTTATTACAAAAATCCATGAATTTACAAGAAAAAAGGTATAAATTTATTACAAAAAAGTTGCAAAATTACAAAAAAGTTGAATTCATTAGAAAAAAGTAACAAATTTACAAGAAAAAGGTGCAAATTTATTACAAAAAAGTCACAAATTTACAAAAAAGGTGCAAATTTATTAAAAGTTATAAATTTATTAGAAAAAAGTAGCAAATTCATTAGAAAAGTCACAAAGTTACATGACAAAGGTCCAAATTTATTAAAAAAAAGTCACAAATTTACAAGAAAAAAGGTGCAAATTTATTTTAAAAAGTTGCAAGTTTAGGAGAAAAAGTTTCAAAAATATAAGAAAAACAGTTACAATTTTTCATAGAAAATATGCAATTTTTGTGGTAAAAGTCACAAATCTATAAGGAAGAAAATGCTGCAATTTACACAAAAAAGGATGCAAATGTTGAAAATTTTCAGAAAGAAAACTTTAACATTAATGAAATAATAATAATGAAACTACTTTTTTAAATCTTCATTTTAAGGCTCAAATAAGCAAAATTTTCTCAACAAAATCTGATGAAAAGTTTTTCCAGAAGAAATCATCAATCTAAACCCCCGATGACGATGTCAGATCTAATTCCCACGGTTGTCTCCTGAATCAGGTTTTATTTCCATGTCTCTGAGGAGGGAGTAAATTTTTCCACATTATTCCACTCACATTCTCCTGTAACTACACGGAAAATCTCAGCCTGATTATCACTCATTAATCAAAATTTTTTCCACTTTAGAAAACATTTACACTTCAATATTCCACAATCAAAGCTGTGACCGTGGGCGTGTTGCGTCATGGGAGTTTAACCACTCCACTGATTATTTTCCACCTCTGGATTTTTATCTCTGATCAAACTGATTCTGGTTACACCACAGTGCCCCCTGTTGATCATTTTAAAAAACCAAACAATTAACTCATTTTCACAAGAGTCCCCACAGTTGTCTGCAGCTGGAGTCTTTAAAAGCACAAAAATTAAAAGGTTTGTTGTTATTGCAGTCTATGTGAAGGTATAAGCAGGTTAAATTTAGTACTTTTTAAGACCGTTTTAAAGGTTGTGATAAAAATTAAGAATGTGTTAAAAAAAAGTGACCTTTGTTTATACTGTTTTTAACCCTGTTTTGTACCATCAAATTGTTAAATCGTTTAAAAGTAAAACATCTACGGATTGTGATGGTATTGACATGTGTTTAGTCAAAACTATCATTGAATGCTTAGTGAAGCCACTGATGTATATTTGTAACCTGTCTCTCCAAACAGGTATATTTCCCAATGCAATGAAAATAGCCAAAGTAATTCCAATAAACAAGACGGGTGACAGAGCGGAATTTTCAAACTATAGGCCTATTTCACTCTTGCCACAATTTTCAAAGATACTCGAAAAAATATTCTGTGAGAGAACTGACAACTTTATAATGAAGAATAATTTATTGTGTGAGCAGCAATATGGGTTCAGACACAAGAGGACAACTGCATTTGCTCTAATGGAATTTAGAGAAAAAATATCAACTGCCGTTGAAAATAAAGAATATTCACTTGGGGTATTCCTGGATCTTAAAAAAGCATTTGATACAGTGGATCATAAATTATTGTAAAGAAAGTACAAAATTATGGTATTAGGGGGTAGCACTGTCCTGGTTATGTAGTTACTTAAAGAACAGATATCAGTATGTATGTGTTGGTAGCAAAAACTCACACTTACTGAAGGTTACTTGTGGAGTCCCACAGAGTTCAATTTTGGGGCCATTGTTATTCAATATGTATATAAATGATATATGTAAAGTTTCGGAAAAATTGGATTTAATATTGTTTGCAGATGACACTAATTTATTACGAAGTGGAAGCAATTTGGAACAACTTTTGATATACTTGGAAAGGAATTAGGAAAGCTTAAACTGTGGTTTGATTCAAACAAATTAACGCTCAATTTAAGTAAGACAAAATTTATAGTTTTTAACAACCATCACAACAACTCAGTATCTAAACTCAGTGTAAATGGTGTAGAGATTGAAAGGGTATCCGAAATTAAATTCCTTGGAGTAATAATTGATAATAAACTGTGTTGGAAGTCACACATTAATTATATTAAAGGTAAAATATCTAAATTAATCGCAATACTACACAGAGTGAAATATTTGCTGAATCAACCCACACTATATACTTTGTATCATCCATTAATATTCCCATACATGACACATTGTACTGAAGTATGGGGAAATGCATATAAAACAAACATACATATATCCAATCTTTATGCTTCAGAAGAGAGCTATTAGAATAATAAACAAAGCTGCTTACAGGGAACCAACAAACCCACTTTTTCTTAAATTAAAAGCTGTCAAGCTGAAAGATCTGGTTGACTTTAAAACTGCAGTAATAATGTTTAAAGCTAAGAATCTATCACTGCCCGCAAATATCCAAAAGTTGTTCCAAATAAGGGAGAAACAATATCATTTCAGAGGAACATGTATATTTCAAAAACCCTCAGTGAGAACTACCACCAAGCAACACTGTGTCTCAGTGCAAGGAGTTAGATTGTGGAACGCTTTTGGACTTGAATTAAAATCATGTACAACGCTTGGACAATTTAAACAAAAACTAAAGGAAGAAATACTCCAAACATATATACAAGATGACCTGTAAAATCACATAAGGATTATCATATCCAGTCTGTGTTGTGTTGTTGCTTACTTTTTTTCGGTCACATTTTGTCTTAGCTTTGTTCTGATTTGTAATCATTTTTATTTTTATTTTATTTTTGAATTCTTAGATGGAACATGGGTGAGCAATATAAGCTTCGGCTTCAGCCATCACCCATTTCGGATAACTTATGTTGAACTGTATAATCAGAGGAGTTTTTGTTTAATTTGACCTTGTTGGATTTTTTCCTCCCTTGTTATATTGTTCTGTTCCTTTCTTTTAATCAAATCTATCTGAAATAAAGATTCATTCATTCATCTTTACTTCAGTTGTACTCTGTTTTGAGCCTGTCTTTAACTTATTTTCACTTTCTTTTTAGCCTGTTTTTACCACACCTTTAACTTGTTTTAACAGTGTTTTTAAAATGTTCTTTGTTTTTACCATGTTTTCATCCTCAGATTTTCCATATTTTTCTCCCTGTTATTACCATGTGTTTACCCTATTTTTACCTAGTCAGTAACCTAGTCTGTACCCTATTTTTTCCATTACCATGTCTTTGACCTGTTTTACCATGTTTTTAACCTTGTCTTTACCATATTTTTCTCCCTGTTACTATGTCTTTATCATTTTTAAACAGTTTTTTTACCTAGTCGCTAACCTAGTCTGTGCCCTATTTTCCCCTTGTTATTACCATGTCTTTATTCAGTTTTTAACCAGTTTTCAAACTGTTTTCACCATGTTTTTTAACCATAGCTTTACCCCGTTTTTGACATGTTTTAAGATAAGATAAGATAAGATAAGCCTTTATTAGTCCCACAATGGGGAAATTCCAGGATTGCAACAGCACAGGGATAGCAACACTCAGAGCAACAATCAGAAGGCAAGAAAAAAGCAAGAGCAGCTAATATACATATGTACATATTACTATAAATATGTACATATGTATATTAGCCTGTACATTAACCTGTTTAATGCATTTTAAATTTTTTCCTTTTTTAAAAAAAAACGTAAAAATTTGTCAGTATTTTTTTTTTTTTGTATATTTGTATCTTTTTAACCATGTCAATGGTTTTACCTCGTTTTAAACTTGTTTTTTACCCTGGTGTTATCCTATTTTTCCTCATACAACAAAGTGCAGCCCTAAAAAAAAGAGCATTGCATGTGTGTAAACTGTAGCTAAACTCTCTCTCTCTGTCCCTCTCTTGTATAGGTATAAAAAGTGACATATGAATGTGGTCAGACTGACAGCAGTATCAGGTACACCTTTTATGCCTGAAAAATTTGCTTTATGGAGATTTTAAGATGGAAATTAACCTCTTAGCATTCCAGTCAATTTCCCTAAATTTGGCATAAGCAAAGAAAAACAATTCTTTATTCACTGAGTGGCAGTAGAAAATCTGAAATGTCCCACTGGCAGAATACTGGAATTTTAAGAGATTAAAATAGTCAGTGGTTGAAAGCAGGAGTAGGACTTTTCTAATAAATAATGCAAAACACTCAAAAAGCTGTTATGTGACATTTCTGTGAAAAAAAAAATACTGTCGACAGCAATTTATGTTCTCATTTACCATAAAATAGTGACATCATATTAATCAGATGAGGACTGAGGTCTGACTTCAGAACGACTGAACATAATTCTTAAGAAGTGAAACTGTGACATCTGCTGGTCAACAGAGGAACTACAGGATGAGTTCATCCCAGCTTCTTTTTTTTTTTACTGGATTTGACTAAGTGTACTATTCATTTTAGAGTTTTAGAAGTCAGAAGAAACCACCCACCAGCTGGAGAATTTTTAACAAAAATGGAAAGATAGTGAATAATAAGAAATAATCTTTAATAGATTCTCTTATATCCAAACATCCCTCTTGACACCAGGTTCATATTGAAAAAGAAAAACAGCGTAAGCATCTTCAAATGCTAAAACCGTGTTCCCACTACAAGAACTGTTTTAGTACAACAAACTATCAGCAGTAGTTCCTATGGGTTTTTGTGAGAGAATCAGGGACCATTTCAGCTCATAAACTCTACATTAGGAACTTGTATCAGCTGTTCTACAAAGAGTTTCTCTGCTGATAGTTCTCCTAAAAAGGTTCCAGTATTTAGCAGTGGGAACGCGGCTCACAGCAGCTGATAAGACAAGGGAAAAATCAAATGAAGTCCGCATTTGTCTGCAATAATAATTCATCTTTAAAAACAGCGGAGACAAGCTCTGACTCCTCGTCTCCCACCACAGAGTAAATTAAACCATCTTACCAGGATAAATCAGACTCCACTTCCCAAGATGCAACAGTCCTGTGGTAAATCAGAGGACCCCACTGCAGTCCACGTGGGTCCAGGACTGTCCGATAATCCATCATGACGCCGTTCTCTCCCGGAGCCGAAAGTCCACAGGACCCCCGAGAAGAAAAAAAAATGTCTCCGGATAGACAATCCCGTCTGTTTGAGGACTCCAGAAATCAACTCTCGGTTCCTCTCAGGCTGCCATCGTCCTCACATCCAGATGGTTATTTCTGCAGCTCCTGTGGCGTGCTGAAGGTCTCGTAGACGATGGCTGCAAACTCCTTCACCTGGTCATTCAGCAGCAGATCCTGCAGGGAGACGAGACACAAGGTTCCAGATTCTGCTCTTGTTCCACCTGTTAACACGATTCTCGGAGGTCCTAATGGAACATCTGTGAGGTGATTTGGTCAAAATACACCAGAGGTTAAATGCTGCAGCACCACTTTACACCCAGATTAAACACCCTCCTTCACAGTGATGTGTTTGCAACTTTTTCCCATTTTTTTGGGGGGGGGGGGGTTGGGGGGGGGGGATTTTCAACTTTTCTCATAATTGTCCAAATGTTTTCCTGTAACTTTACAATCTTTTTCAATGTAAATTTACAACTTTTTCCCCACAATTTTTTTCTTATAAATTCATGCATTTTTTCACTGTAAAAATTTTGTTTTAATTTTCAAAAGACAATTTTTAAATTTGAAACTTTTTTCTCCTAAATTTGCAAACTATTTCATTGTAAATTTTAAACTTTTCTCTTGTAAATTTTCAGGCGTTTTTGTAAATTTGTGAGTTTTTTAAAAGCAAATTTACAACTTTTCTTTCCATAAATTTGCAACTTCTTTTCTTGTAAACTTGCAACATTTTAATCAATAAATTTATAATTTTTCTTCTAAATTTTCACATTTTTTCTCCTAAATTTGACTTTTTTCCCATAAATTTGGGTTTATTTCTTGTACATCTGCACCCTTTTTCATCCTAAATATTCAGGGTTTTTTTTTTTACGTTTTTAATATAAAATTTGCCATTTTTCCCATAAATTTATTATTTTTTCTTGCAATTTGCTATTTTTTCATCATAAACACGCAAAATTATGAACACAGACATAGTCACTTCATTTCAATAATGCCTAC
This sequence comes from Pholidichthys leucotaenia, assembly GCA_020510985.1. NCBI lineage: Eukaryota > Metazoa > Chordata > Actinopteri > Cichliformes > Pholidichthyidae > Pholidichthys > Pholidichthys leucotaenia. The sequence goes on along the minus strand of CM035842.1, from coordinate 260,081,043 downwards.
CCATCCACCAAGAGCACCGCAAAATAGCGCACAAACACAGCTGATGAGGAAGCGGGTCATCAACAAAGGCACAGCCAGTTCGGAGGGCCATAATATACAAAGCTTTTTTAAGCCTTTATTTAAGTGCAAACCCCACTAAAAAGTTTATTTTTGTTTGTCATATTTCAAAATCTGGATTTTCATTAAACATGGCAGACTCCTTTGTTTAATGTGTATAAATGAAGCATTTGTATCTAATTTAATGAAGGCCTACTCATGGATAAACTGATTATTTAACCAACGTGTTTATTTTATTCTCACTAGAACCATCAAGATGGTCTGATGGAGACTCTGGGGTTTTATTATGGGAATAACTTTGAACAAAATCTACAGCTCTCCCAGTTCACAGCTTTTTATAAATGCCATTGAGTTATGGTGTTGCATTTTCGGGGGACGTTTCTATGGATCTGTGCGCTCTTTTCGTTAATAATCTCATAACCGCCAGAGGTGAAATTCTTGGACCGGCGCAAGACGGACAAAAGCGAAAGCATTTGCCAAGAATGTTTTCATTAATCAATGGCGCAACAGCAGCAGCAGCAAAAAACTGTTCATGGGAATTAAATAATGAGCACAGTGCACTCGTGCATTACACCATCTTCACTTTACACATAAATGATAAGAGTTTAAAACTGTTTTTTTAAAGGCACTAATGTCCATAATGGCACCAAAGCAGCGCATCTCAGATAGACAATACTCCAGAAATGACTGAAGGCACCACCCACCTGTGAATGTAAAGTGCCCCGACAGCAAAGCACTAATTGTTTTTTTGTTTTTTGTTTTTATTTAAGTTTTTGTAAAGGGTATACAGGTCGTTACAGCAGTGCATTGTTTACATTTTCATCACATGTTCCCTTATTTTCTGATATCTGACAACATTGGAAGAATAATTCTTACAACACCCCCTTTTTTTTTTTAAAGTGAAAGAAAAAGTGAAATTAAAGAGAAAAAAAAACAAAACAAAAAAAAACAAAAAAAAACAAAAAACAAAAACAAACAAACCAGCAAAAAACAAACAAAAAGAAAAAGTAAGTAAATAAAGGTAAAAGAGCCTCTGAGTAGCGTTGGAACAAAGAGCGGAACCATTATTGAAATGGTATTTGTCAAAGATTAGAACTAATGGAAGACACATATGCGATCCAGGGTTGCCAAAAGTTCATGAACCCATCCTTGTCCTGTCTCAGTGCGAATGTCAACTTTTCCATCGAGTAAATGTCTTGGATCACGTTAATCCAATCTTCAGGTGTAGGACAGTCCTTCAACATCCATTTTTTAGTTAGAGCTTTTTTACTTGCCAATATTAAAACATTGAATAAGTATTTTTCTCCTCGTCTTTCCAGTGAGTCCGGTAGTAAACCCAAATACAAAGTTACAAAAGAAAAGGGAACTGTTATTTTGAATATTTTCCCCAATATTGTCTGTACATTGGTCCAGTATTGGTGGATAACTGGACATGACCAAAACACATGAAAATGATTTGCAGTCTTTTCACCACACAGGCGCCAACAGTTCAACCCCTTATGGGTAAATTTGTTTTGTGCAGGTGTTCTGAAAAATCTTACCAAGTTTTTCCATCCAAATTCTCTCCACTGCAGGGATGAGGTACTTTTCCATTGCTGTTTATTTAGCTTTTCCCATATTTCCAGTTGTAAAGTGAAAGTGAAAGTAAAATTCCCCTCTTTTTCCCATCTCTCTTTTATATATGATGTGTTGTCTCCTTTTAAGTCTTGAAGACCTTGGTATATTTTAGAAATGTATCTGATCCCTGGGATCCCTTTATATGCCATTAAGAAGACCTTCAGAACACCTGACTGGGCCCTTTACAAAACCTCCTTTTTAAGTATATTGTTTATGTGGTGTCTAAGCTGAAAGAACCTGTAAAGGTCTTGATTTATTAAGCCTTGTTTTTTCAAATCTTCAAAACTTCTTAAAATTTGCCCTTTAAAAAAATCGTAATATTTTATCAGCCCTTTCTCCTTCCATTTTTTAAATCTGGTGTCTGTTTTATTAGGAGTAAAGTCCTGATCATAGGCAATCCATTGCAGAAGTCGATAGGGCTCTTTAGTTTGATTCTCTCTGACTATCTTAAACCAAATTTTTAGCGGAGTCTCTGTCCACGGGTTAGTGTTATTCAAAAGCTTAGGTAAGGCATTGTTCCCTATTATCGCCTGTAGGGGGATGTCACTTGTTATTTGGCATTCGATCTCCTTCCATTGTGCAGTGTAGACTGGGTTACATATCTCTACTAAAGTTTTAATTTGTGCAGCTTTAAAGTAGTCCCTGATATTTGGCAGTGCGAGCCCACCTTTGTCTTTGTTTAGCTGTAAGGTTCTATATCTGATTCTAGGTCTCTTGCCCTGCCATATGAATCTTGACATCCTTCTGTCCAGCTCCTGCCATGTTTTTTTGGGAGGTTCTACCGGTATTGTTTGGAAAAGGTATAGAAGACGTGGAAGTATATTCATTTTGACTGCTTCAATTCTTTGTGCAGTACCTAAGAATGGTATCATATTCCATCTTGCTAGGTCAGATTTTATTTTTGTCACCAGTGAATCATAGTTTAGTGATATAATTTTGTTGAGTTGTTTCGGGATATTGACCCCCAGATATTTCATAGATTCCGACTCCCAGTTAGTTTTGAGTTTGCTTAGTGAATAATGATTTGGGTCATAGTTGAATGTTAAAATTTGGGTTTTATGCATGTTTAATTTGTACCCCGATAAATCTCCATACTCTGAAAAAACTGAGGTTAGTTCTGGTAAAGAAGTGTCCGGCTGCCCCAGGTATATTAAAATGCCATCAGCAAAGAGTGCTATTTTATGTTCCTTCTGACCAAGTGTAATACCTTGAATTTTTTGATTTTGTCTTATCCATTGGCTCAGAGGTTCTATGAAGATTGCAAAGAGCAGTGGAGACAAGGGGCAGCCCTGACGACATCCTCTTTCCAGCTCAAAAGATGATGATAAATTACCGTTAATCCTTATTTTAGCTGTTGGTTTTTTATATAATGCCTGTATAGTTCTAATGAAGTTGTTATGAAAATTGAAACTGGATAAGGTTCTATATAGAAAAGACCAGTCAACCGAATCGAATGCTTTTTCAGCATCTAGTCCCAATATGACTGCATTTAAGTTATATTTTTTTATATGATGAATAATGTGTAAAGACTAATTGTTTTTTTAATATGTTTCATATATTTTCGTAGTAGGACCAGTGAGCAGGGCTGACGCTGGGAGCCTTGCTTACGTGCCTGAGTGGCGAGCTGTCTCTCTTGCTCTCTGTGTTACTATTTGCCTCAAACTGGCTGATCAGATGTGACATTTTACAATTTTTCTCCTTCCGTCTCTCCCTGCTGACTGACTCCATTTTTACTCCCCAATCTCCACCGTAAACGTTACAGCCATGCCGCTCGCTCACACCTAAACTTTTCCCCCAATGAACAGCAAGCTCTCCAAAAACATTGCTGCTGAAGTGAAGAAGCAGGATATACACAATATAGGAGTTTTCCTCCTATATTGTGTATCCTGAACTGGGAGAGAGAAACAGGAGGAAAAGGGAACTGAATTACCGTTTAATGCACAGCAAAAAGAAATACTGTAAATATAGAAATATGGATAGAGGGAAAAAATGAAGAAAATTAGCAATGTGGAAGATTTTGCTTCAGGAGTGAGGGGGAGCTGATAGGTGAGAGGAAACTCCAGAGTCTGAACCGCTGCAGAAAAGAGAAAAAAGCCACTACCGGCTGACACCATCTGTATGTCTTCTGCAGGTAGGAAGGGCTCCTACTCTATTCCATCTTATGGGTACAAATTCATGTAGTCAGCTATATACAGTATAAACAAATGAAATAAAAAGAACTGCCCGCTGATGTCCAGTTCAGCACAACACCGATCTCTGTGAGACCATTGATATTCCTATAATCTCTTCTTCTGTCATGCCAAACAAAGTCACATGCAGACAGAAGCTTCCGTCTCTTCGGCCACATTCCCTCGGTTCTCGCTGGTGTCTCCTCCTGGCACCAACGATCACTATCATGTCAAGCGCAGATGAATTAAGACAAGATTTTTTGGGGCGTTAAATCCTGGCGCATTTAGCAGGAGACTGACAACCGCAAACCTTAGTAAATCACCTTACACCAGTCATTTAAATACTCCCCTCCCTCAAATTTGCGCTTTGACAGGACACCTCCCACAAACACATATGCAATGTGGCCAGGCGCAACATTAACACAGTCCACGCCTTTCCACCGCTAATTTTGCCCTGTAAAGATTGAACATAGTTTTTTAATTGCAAAACAGGGTTTTGTGATGGCGCAGCACGTTAGTAAATCTGTTCCTTAGTGCTAAATTTCCCCCCCCCAAAAAAAAATTAAATTAGAAACATTTTTTCTCCTAAATTTGGAAAAATTTTCTTGTAAATTTTCAGTTTTTATTTTTGTAAATTTATGATTTTTTAAAAGCAAATTTACAACTTTTATTTCCATAAATTTACAACTTTTTTCGTGTAAACTCACTACTTTTTTAAAATCAATAAATTTACAAGATTTTCTTCTAAATTTTCAATTTTTTTCTTTTTAATTTGGCTTTTTTTCTCATAAATCTAGATTTCTTTCTTGTACATTTGCAGCCTTTTTCCATCATAAACTTTTTAGCTCTTTTAAAAGTTTTTTTTTTAAGATAAATTTGGAACTTTTTCCCATAAATTTCTTATTTTTTCCTTGCAATTGGCTATTTTTTCATGCTAAATATGCAAATGAGTGCAGATCAAAGTGTGTGGGAACCTGAACGAAGTGGCTGGGGGTCTCGCTGCAGATGGAGTTGATCTGACCGTTGATGATGGGGATGATTTTGGCCACCGGCAGGCTGACGGCAGACAGACTGATGGACACAGAGACACACGACACAGCTGGCTTACAACCAATTGGCAGCGCTGACATCACAAATCCCAAAAAAACAAAAACTGCCATTTTAAACATTTTCTGTCCAAAAATATGAACACGGAGCCACAAAACATGTTTCAGTCTTAAAATTAAGGTCAAAGAAGCAACAACTTTCTTCACTTTTTCCTCATTCATTTACAACTTTTTATACATAATTTTTTCCTCTTAAATTTGCAGCTTTTGCCATAAATTTGAGACTTTTTTCCTCATCAACTTCTGACTTCTTCTCAAAACTATGGCGACTTTTTCCACATAAATTTACATAATTTCTCTCTTCATTTTGTAACAAATTAGTTATTTTTTCTTGTAAATTTGCTACTTATTTAACTGTAAATTTACAACTTTTTCTTCTAAATTCTCCATTTTTTTTCTTAAATTTGCTTTTTTTCTTGTAAATTTTCAGCTTTTTCTCTCAAATTATTTTTTTAAAAAGCAAATTTGCAACTTTTCTTTCCATAAACTTGCAACTTTTTTCTTGTATATTTGCTGTTTTTACTTCCTAAATGTACAACTATTTATTCTAAATTTTCATTTTTTTTCTTAAATTTGACATTTTTATTTACATAATTTCTTAATTTTGTAACTTTTCTTGTAAATTTAAGTTTTTTTTCTTGTTAATTTCCAACGTAAAGGTCCTTTTATGTAAATCTGCAACATTTTTATCTTTATTCACAACTATTTTCTTGTACATTTTCCCATTAATTTTGTGGCTTTTCTCTCATAAATTTGCTACTTTAATTTTCAGCTTTTTTATTGTAAATTTGACACATTTTCCCTTAAATTTTAAACTTTTTTCAAATATTTTTAGCTTTTTTGCAACTAAATTTGTCATCCATTTTTCCACATGAATTTCTTTTTTCTCTCTTTAATTTGGAGCTTTTTCCTTGCAAATTTCTGTAATCTGCAACTATTCTTTCAAGCAAATTTGAAACTTTTCTTTCCATAAACTTGCAACATGTTTCTTGTTAAGTCACTATTTTCATTATAAATGTACAACTTTTTCTTATAACTTTTCAAAAAAATTCTTAAATTTGACATTTTTCTCATGTGATTTTTTTTCTTGTAAATTTGCAGCTTTTCTCATAAATTTCCAGATG